>VDFB02293485.1:0-41975 GCA_007258455.2 Sequoia sempervirens
TATGCCCTGGAATTTTGTTATTCGACTGCCCGATTCTATGGAATTTATCTGTCGTGAGTTATTGCTGCTGCAGTGTAAGGCTATTTGTCCTCTTCTAGCAGTCGGATTCAGGATTTCTGTAATTATGTTCCCTAATTGTGGGATCTGGATATCGTTATAATGCTCTTAGCAATTTTTTTGTGTGATCGAGGTTTTACATTGTTCCCACGGATCTGCATTTGAATTAAACTTTTATCTGTGAAGGAGATGACATTGTGAAGGTTAGTATTGTGGAGATTTATAGTGAAGAAGTGTGCAGCCTTTTGGAAACAAGTTCAGCCTTGGGTGGCATGATTACAAAAAGAGTATAATTTTGTTTCTTCAATAGTTTTCTCACATTTTCTGTTTTTCAAATTTTATTAGGAGTTTTTTGATGGATATTCATAATGGTCCTTTACCAAAACACTTGTGATTTATTCACACAGAGAACCTTGCCCTGGTTTGTTACTGTGTAATGACGCCAAGGATTGGTGAAGATGGGACTCATAACAATTCTCTTAGATGTGTTAATCATTTTATTTATGCTTTTCCTAATGTTGCCCTTTAAGCAAATAGCCCAACACCCAATTGGGTGGGGCAAACCTCCTTGCAGATATTGCAGAGGTGAAACTGTTGGACTTTTACCCTTTTGCTCGGGATGATTTGTCCTGGAATTAGTTACAGTCCCCATGTCAGTGAAATCACCTCTTCACTGATACATAAACCCCCTTTTAGAAATCTTCTCGGGGTGATTTCAGTCCAAAAAGTGTATATGATTTAGTTACTACAATTCTTGAGCTTATTTGTCCTCCTTGCTTTTTATTCATGAATAATATATGTCCATTTTACAATGGAGCTCTAACTTGATGCTTGTGGATATGGATCCTTAAACAAAAGATCCTTAATCATGGGACTTCAATGTTTTCATATTTGTTTCCACACACTGTCATGTACCCTTTTTCAATCCACAGCTATTTAGAGAATGGACTGTCAGTGGAGGATTAGCAATTAGATAGTATAGTAGTTAGTTTCGGTTTTCAGTTATAAATATATGTTGCATTTTAGGAATAAGACAGCTGAGTCTTGCGTCCACCAGTTGAGCAGCGACTGAGTATCTGTGTCTTCCAGTTAAGCGGTGGCTGAGTCATCATTGCCTATCAGTTAACACCAGTAATTGAGGGTGGACTGACCAGTTAACTGCCACCAATCTAGGAGTAACTGCCTATGATTGTGGATTGACAGTTTTGAGGGAGTTCTGTTCTATTATCTGCCTACATTTGATGGAATTAATTGTCAGTTAGTTGCCACCATTTGTGGACTACTTTCCTACGATTGATATTTGCTAGAATCTGGGTCTATAAAATGAAGCATAGGGCAGAAGAGAAGGGACATCTTGGAAAATTAACCAACACTCAACTCTCATTTCAGTGTTCATAGCATTGCTAAAGCTGTTGGGTGCATTGGAAACAAAAACATTTAGGCATGAACCTATTATCTTGGGGACAAAAACCCTCAAGTTAACTGCCACCAATCTAGGAGTAACTGCCTATGATTGTGGATTGACAGTTTTGAGGGAGTTTTGTTCTGTTATCTGCCTACATTTGATGGAATTAATTGTCAGTTAGTTGCCACCATTTGTGGACTAATTTCCTACGATTGATATTTGCTAGAATCTGGGTCTATAAAATGAAGCATAGGGCAGAAGAGAAGGGACATTTTGGAAAATTAACTCGAACACTCAACTCTCATTTTAGTGTTCATGGCATTGCTAAAGCTGTTGGATGCATTGGAAACAAAAACATTTAGGCATGAACCTATCATCTCGGGGACAAAAACCCTCAAGAGCAATACATATCAGCTAGTACAGAGTTTGCAAGCTAGGAGTACCTTGTAAGTTGTATTAGATTCGTCAACTTACCTTTGAATGTATGTTGTTAGTAGAATTTCTTTTTTAAATATAAAAAAGTATAATTGTTGCTAGAGTATTTTGTGTATGTTATTTGTGCATTTAGTAGAGTATACTATAGTGGTATCAAAGCTGTGATCTTGCCAACCTGTGAAAAGGGTTCCAGAAAAAAATTCAGATATTAGTACTACATCAACCCAAGGAAATGGCACATGAGGATAGAGAGCTGGAATTCAGATATTAGTACTACATCAACCCAAGGAAATGGCACATGAGGATAGAGAGCTGGAATTCTTCAACTTGATGAGATCCTTGAATGATGGGAAGCAAAAGCTCATCAATCTCCTCACTTGGAGTATGCAAATGCATGGAGCAAACCATGTTAGTATAACTCCATGGAATAGTGCACAATGTGAATCCTCATCTTCAACAAGGAACTAGAACACCCCATTGAAATCAGTCATGAGTACAAAACTACTATGAGTCACTTTCTTGCGAAGATTTTTCAACCACCTTGAGGAAAAGGGTGAATCAAAGAAAGAAATGAATTCTTCATATAATGAATTTGATAAGGAGGATATGTCGAATGCTAAGGGTAGACCTAACAACAATGAAGAAATGAGAAATCATTCAAATAGATATTGTAGAGATAAAAAAATTCCTTCAAATACAAAATACCATGTGGGTGATGGAACTCTTCATATTGTTGAACAAGCAGATCTAGAGGGTGAAGATGGTCAACAAAATACACAACAAAAAAGAAGTAAAAATCATAATGGAGTTGTAGAGCAAGATGTGATGGAAAGAGATGTTGCTCCCCAAAACCAAATTCAAGACTGGAATAATAGAGTTTCAACTAGAGATAGGTTTCATGCAATGGCACTTGTTGGGATTCAATCCTACCATGTCAAATTTTGCTTGAGTCCCTTCCCTTTTGCATATCTAACCCTATTGGACCCACTATTTATAACCTAAGTTACCAATTCGTTTTTGGGTTCGGGTACGGGTACAAGAATTCGGTACGGGATTCGGTCAAAAAAATTTTTGGGGTTGGGTACGTTAATACAAAAACATATAAAAATCAGAAATATATACATATTTGCAGTAGTAATTAAGTTCAAAATACACCACCATATTAATAGTCAAATAACATAGCAAAAATACACCACCACTTTCATAGTCAAATATTAAAATATTAGTGATACTCAAATGCCATGATATAAAATTATAAATTAAAGTTCAAACATAAAAATGTCAAGTAAACAGAAATTGTGTTTTTTTAATGGATTCATTGTGACATAAGTTTTAGTGTGTTGGGCATGAATACCATACATAAATACTGGAAGGTCATAGCGTCGGTGACTTGTTGAAAGACATCTGAAGTAGTCTTTGCACCATATCCATAATGATAAAATAGCAACTTACATTGGGAGATTTACTATATATTGAAAAAGGTCCAATAGTTGAGGTAATTTGTCTCAATTGCAAATGGACCAATTCATGAACATATTAGTGTTAAAAGATATAAAAGAAGCTGGCAATTGTGTTGCTTTTAGCATATAAATCAAATCAAATAACATTCAAGCTATACAATAATTGATGAAGCTACCACTAGAATCAGGACAATCAATGGGTAGGAAATGTACCAACCTGGTTTCCAATGCTTCTAAGACCTCACAATAAATCCATTTAAAAACAAGATTTTTGTTGCTTTCAATTGAAAATTTGAAACGGACCAATTCATGAGCATATTAGCGTTAAACTATGTGAAAGAAGCTGGCAATTGTGTTGCTTTTAGCATATAAATCAAATCAAATAACATTCAAGCTATACAACAATTGATGAAGGTTGCACCAGAATCAGGGCAGTCAATGGGTAGGAAAAGTAACAATCTAGTTTCCAATGCTTCTAAGATGTCACAATGAATCCATTAATAAACACAATTTATGTTTACTTGACTTGGTGAAACAAGATTCTCAGCTTCAACAAACCAATCTTGCAAGATGGATGGTGCCCTAGAAAAGTCAACTAAAAGTCAAAAAAATAATAAAAAAATGTCAAAAACGTTGAATATTCCATGGCCTGGGCATTCAAACAGTCGGATTCGGTCCAGGTTCGTATTGGATTTGTTTTTGGCGTATCCACAGAGCATTGATTGTACCCTGGATGTATCCGTAGGTTGAAAAACGTATCCTGTACAAATTTGTATCGTATCCGTATTGTATGCTGAATCCGTATTGTATCATATCGTATCTGGGCTCTGCTAGGGACGAATCGGTAACTTAGTTTATAACCAATCTAAGAAATCTTTACTTGGTTCTTCATTTGTGATTTTTTCCTTGGTGTGGTTCTCCATCATCCCCTCATGTTGGAATTGTCAAAATCCATAAAAGTCCAAGTATGAGAGCTTTATGATTGAATTCCTAAATGTTTTCAATGTTTGACAGAGTTGCATGCTTATAAAGTCTCCCTTGATGTCATGCCTTGTCTCTTAGCCCCAACCTCCCAATCCATCATCTTTAAAATTTTTTAAGTCTTTTGTGTCAAATTGTCGAACATTCCTTTCCTAGAGTACCATTGACTTGTCAAACCTGATATCATGATCCCTCGCTCTCTAAAAATTTTCTATTTTTTGGACTTTTGGACTTGGCATTCCCTTCATACCTTCTCTAACCCTTTGAAATCTGCTAATCCCTTTGCCTTTCCCTTTGAAGTCAAACTTCCAGAATCCGCCCTCCCATCATGCTTCCCGCTAGAAGTCCAAATTTTCTCTATACTTATTGGTTCATTAAACTTCCCCCCATCTGCCTACCTTAAGGGATGATTTCCTCAATACTCCCAAACCCTAACAATGCAAAGGTTGTCCAAATCTCCAAAATGAAATAAAGCAAAAAAGACTAAGTATTGGTGTTGGACCTTTTTAACGTTCAAGAACCTTAAAAACCTTTGACATGGTTCCACAGAGGCCAAAGGCTCCAACTTGAAGACAATATGCAAAGGGGTATCGGTGAGTTCGCAGGTTTTGGAACTTGTCGAATCATTGACAAAATAAAACAAAGAGGGAGGAGGAGATAGTGGCTAAGTTTTAAATGTTGTATGGTTCATGAGTTCGCAAACCATGTGAAAGCACGACATAGTTAAAAAGTTTGCCATTCTATCAACAATGCGACATGGTTCAAAAGTTCATCATTCTGCCAACAATGCGACATGGTTCATGAAGAGCAACAAACTCTAACATAGTAGGTAAAGGACAAATAAAATGAAAATTTAATTGCAACAAGGATGCCAATGAACAATTGCATGACAAATGTCTCCAGTACATCCTGCCTTCCCTCTTGCAATGCCCATAATGCCATTAGTGAGTCAATAGCCCCTACAATGAATAGATAAGGTGCCCAAAAACCACAATTTAATCCAAATGGCATGAATTTAAAGGTGATAGAGGCGAGGTTGACCCATGTCCTAGTTAATGCAACAATTAATGTTCTAGAACCCAGTAAACTCAAGCCATGTCCAAATCTCATTTGTAGCAGATTTCTCAAGCTTCCTCATGTTATTTCACACTAGATCCAGAGGCATAATAAATGAAAGGATATTTTGAAAGCCCTTTTCATCCATTTTGGGATGTGAATGTTAGAGAATCGACAACTATGAGTAGGGTACTGTGGGTTTCCTCAAATCTTCAATATTTTCACAATCCTAAGGCTCCCTTGAGTTGCTAGACTCTAAGACATGACAAATCTATATATTCCAATTGGTGTTCATTCAAGGGGTTAGTCATTCTAGGTTTTCTTAGAACACACATGCAAGGCATTCTAGGGTTCCAAATTTCTTTGTCAATCTGCCATTAGAGTTATTTGTTCAAAACTTGCAGAGAGATAGCTACTGAAGCAAATATTTGTAACCATATGTCTCCTTGGCTAGTTATTGGCATTTTGGAAGGTTTTAAATAGTAGGGTATGATAGGTTCCTTGCTATTTGAAATTTTCCCTTCACCACATTTGTTGGTGTGATTGTAACACAAATCAAATGAATGTCATAACACTTTAAATCAATGCAAACCATTATTTGTATTGGTCTCTTCTTTGTTGCATGTGAGTGTTTATGAGTTTAGAGAAGGATCATTAAGTAGATGTGATTAATATGTGTCATATCTTTGTTGCAACTTCTTGTTTGTTGTTTTAATGATTGGATATGACTCAGTGACCCAATAAGGCACCGGTTTTGAAGACTTAGACCTTCCACACACACATTAAAAACAATAAAATATGTCACTAGTAGTTATAGGAAGTAGAAATAGGAATTACACATGTTGTTCATGGTTCAATAATACAAACTAAAAAACATTTGAAGAATACCAAAACAGTGAAATCATTAGAGAATTGGAACATGCATGCCTACACATTGCCACTGTATAAATTGATAAAATGAAACTATCTTTAGGGATTAAAATGAAGCCAAAATATATAGGTGCATGTGCAAGGTGTGTTATCAGTTATATAGAGGTAAAAAAAAATTAGTTGATCTTGACCTAGTGATAGTTATAGGGGTCAAGTGTACATTTGGGTATGGGTATAGCTGCAGATTTTATAGTCATGTTAAATTATTATATATGTAATAACTTATTAGAGAGACTCTAGGAACACCCTCCTAGGTTTAAGTTGAGCCCAAAGGGTAGGAGAGATTACCCACTCTCATTATAATAGGCCTTCAACCATCCTCAATTTGTTAATGAAGTCCCCCTTTACCTTCTTGAAGACAACCCCCCCCCCCCCCCAGCCCTAAAGGTGAGACAAAGTTCTAAGATTATGGACCTACGATTTTGAGACCTAATAGCACTAAGGCAGGCTACACATTTTCTAGTTGGTTCTTGTGTCCTCTAGTTGAGAAACGGTTGAGTATTTGTGTCTTCTAGTTAAGCAACAACTGAGTCTTTAGTGCCTATCAATTAGCACCACTAATTGAGGGGTGGACTGAGTAGTTAATTGCCACCAATTCAGGAGTAATTGCCTATGATTGTGGATTGATAGTTTTGAGGAATGTTGTTCAATTTGCTACCTATGTTTGAGGAAGTTAATTGCTACTTAGTTGCCATTGTTTCCGAACTAATTTCCTATGATTTATGATCACTAGGAGATGGGTCTATGAAATAGAGAATAAGGTAGAAGAGAATGGATTTTTTGGAAAATTAAAAAACATTCAACTCTTGTTTCAGTGTTAGTGGTATTGCTAAAACATCTAGGTGTGTTGGAGATGAAACCTATCAGACATGAACCTATCATCTTGGGAACAAAAACCCTTAGGAGTAGTACATAGCAATTAGTATATAGGTAGCTAGGAGTACCCAGTAAGTTATAATAGATTGCTAGACTTCCCTTTGAATGTATGTTTAGTAGAAAATTATAAAAAATATAGAAAAGTATAATTATTGTTGGAGTGTTTTGTGTTTGTTACTTGTGCATTTAGTAGAGGTTACTATGGTGGTATTAGAGTTGCGATCTTGCTAACTTGTGAAAAGGGTTAAAAAAGAAGATATAAGTATTGCATCAACCTAGTGAAATGGTACACAAGGATAGAGAACGAGAATTCTTCAACTTGATGAGATCCTTGAAGGATGGGTAGCAACAT
This sequence comes from Sequoia sempervirens, assembly GCA_007258455.2. Classification (NCBI taxonomy): domain Eukaryota; kingdom Viridiplantae; phylum Streptophyta; class Pinopsida; order Cupressales; family Cupressaceae; genus Sequoia; species Sequoia sempervirens. The sequence continues at coordinate 7,553 of VDFB02293485.1, forward strand.
CTCATCAACTAATAGCTCAGAGAATGCAAATGATTGGACCAAACCATGCCACTATGCCTCTAGGTAATAGTGCACAAAGGGAATACTTATCTTTAGTGGCGAACTAGAACACCCCATTGAAATTAGTCACATGTATTAGACTATTGTGAATCACTTTCTTGTAGAGATTTTTCAACCAATTTGAGGAAAAGGATAAGTCTAAGAAAGAAAGAAATTCTTTAGATGATGACTCTAATAAGGAAGATATGACAATGCCAAGGGTAGACCTAACAACAATGAAGGAATGAGTAATCATTTAGATAGATCTTGTAGGGATAAAGAAATTCCTTCAAATGCATAATACCATTTGGGTGATGGAACTATTCGTATTGTTGAACTAGTACATCAACTAGTGAAGTTAATCAACAAAATATACAACAAAAACAAAGATAAAATCATAATTATGGAGCTGTAAAGAAAGATGCAATGGAAGTAGATGCTGCTACCCAAAACCAAATTCAAGACTAGAATAATAGTCAATAAAGATAGGTTTCATGCAATAGCACTAAGGTAGGTTGCACATGTTTCTTCCTTTCAAGTCTAAAGATAAACAATCCTCAGCTTCTCAACAAATGCCTCAACCTAATATCTATGCTCCATGGGGTTTTAGGGACAGGGAGTACTCGGTACGGCGGGACGAGTTTTCGGTATGGGGGTACTTTTGGGTCATTTTTTAGGGGATGGCAGGGGATGGTTGATAAAAAAATAGGGGATTTTTAAAAAATATAGAGAAATTTCAAATGTTCATAGCATAACATTGATAAAGCATTCATTCTAGACATTGTATAAGCTTAATACATATCATTAGACTTGAATTGAGATTTCACATGAGAATCGACAAACAAATTAACAAAATTCAAATGCTTTTCATTATCAATGTGCATACATATCATATAAAAGTCTGATAATTATAACCAAAATGCCCAAAGGCTCCAAGTCTCAACTATGAAATGACATGATAAACATAAAACTAAGAAAATATATCGCTGTCCAAGGTCCCTAATCAGCAGAAGGTAGGTCTAAATCAGCATCGCCCTCGCCATCGGAGCTCGAGTCTAAGTCAGTGTCAGTGTCCATGTCAATAGAAGGATCTGCCTCAACCAATGGAACCCCAACCAATCCCTTATGTGCATCCTCCTCAATTTGCATAGCATCTTCGGGATTAACATCCCAATGTAAGGCTAGAGTCTGACATACTGACTAGTTTGGCGATCTTGTAGCCGCAAAGCACTGTGTACTGCCACCAACTTCTCCGATTGTCTAGAGGTAAGGCAGTTCCTCTTGACTGATTGGATTTCAGATGGACATTCAAATGGGTTTGAACTTGCTGACCCTGCTCCACTCCCACTCTTTGAACACCCCCCAATGTTTGCAGTTGCACTACCTCTAGGTCTATTTCTTGTTCTTTGAGTTTGAGTTCTTTCTTGCACTTGAATTTCAATATCCTCACTTTCACTATCACTGCTGCTACTCATGGTTGTTTTCTAAATTTTTATGAAGTTTCTATTTCAAAGAGCTGCAAGTTCAAAAAAATAAAAATAAACCCACAATGCCCTTCCTATGTGTTGAAAAACTTAAAAAAATCTTGCAAAAATTAAAAACAAATACAAAATACAAAACAAAGATGACAAACATACCTCTAATATGCTAGAAATGATGCCCTTAAGCTCCTCTTCAAACTGCTGTTCACTCCTTCACTCAGCTGCTCTTCTTTTGCTCTCCTTCACTTCACAAGCCAAATGTAAAAATGCGTTGCTTTTTCTCATTTTAGGGCAATATATAAGACATAAATTAGGTTAAGTGGCATGGGGTGTCCCTTGTGGGGTTAAATTAGGTTAAGTGGCATGGGGTGTCCCTTGTGGGCCCGCCCATGCCTTTTTTTCATTTTAAAAAACTTTAATTTTTTATAAAGATGTTTTTTTTGCTGCTGGGCTGTAGGATACTTCTAGCCATACCCGGTACGGATGAGGGATGGATGGGAAGTTTCAGGTACTTCTAGAAGTATCCTACGTCCCCTGGCTTTTGCCAAAAGTCCCTTGGAAGTATCGGGTACTTGGAGGGCAAAAGGGGACAGCTAGGGGATGTTTCCTGGCCGTCCCCGCTTCCCCGTTTCGTACCCGGTATGGGAAACGGCATAAAAACTTAGGGAACGCGTCCCCGTGGAGCACAACTTAATATTGAAGACAAAAGTAATGAAGAGAGAAGAAATTGAACTAGTCCATTTTCTACTACTAGGAGCCTGGTTGAAGAAAGAGAAATAGTGGCAGCTCAAATGAAAAAGCTTGCTGGAAGTAGCTCTAATTGAATGGGCACTTGTGCAAGATGAAGACTTTAAAATCCAAACTTTGTAATATGTTGGACTGACTTTTTTGTATTTTGATAAGCATTTGATGGATGGCCAATTGTCTAGTGCTGTGATATCTCAACTATATTTATTTTTGTTCCTTATGTGCTCATTTCATCAAATGTTTGACAAAATGCCAATATATATATACTCACCAAAGATGTAATCACAAGCGTAACACATAACTATCATAAACTATACTCATACAATTGCTGGAATTAAGCATTTACAACTAATAATGGATGCAAATCTAACCTTTTTATCTGTTTGCACTCATCTTTAAAGGCCCCCACTTCCTACAATGACCACTTCAACATTCATTCATTGACCCAAATTATCCTTTTTCTCCAAGTATCTCCCTCTCAGACTGTTGTGCTGACTTCACAACCTCTTTTTATCACTCCAGCAACAAAAAATACTTACATGCCACTCTCCAACTCCTCTACGCCTCCTCCAAGATGGTGTGATTCACTCTTTTCATTCTATTTGCTAGACTTCATTGAATTCCAATGTGGTACGGCTGGGCTGGCCCACCAATTCCTCGCAAAGTTGTGATTCTTCCTTGTAATTCAACACCCTTTCCTAGAGCATAATGACAGTCTAAACGTGGTGCAATTATTAGTAGGAGTTGCAATGCATATGGAGGGTCCCACAATCTTTGTTTAACCTCATCAATTGGTTTTATATCTCCACATCTCCCTACCAGGCTACCGATTACTTAACAATTTCCTTTTGCTTCCATAAACTTGATTGTTGCTTTTTTTATTTGATGCGATCAGCTCATAGAATTCATTTATTTGTCCAACAAATAAAATAATAATTTTTAGATTATTTTAAAAATAATGATCCATACATAAATATAAATAGATGTATATTATTTTTTGTATTTTCAATTCTTCACACAAATTTCTCAAATCAGCACAAATTTGACCTTTGTACAAAGCCAACATTGACAATTAGAAGGTTTCTGTCTTCTGATTCCTAAATAAACCGAGAGGGTTTTTGTCCTCAAGGTAAGGGCTGCACCAAAGCTCAATGGCTCTGCAAAATAAGAGTTTTCGGAAATTGATAAAGAATAGAATGAATCTCTTTTTTCCATCAATTGCTTTTTTAATCCTTTTTCCATCCAACCCTAAATGTAATTAAAATTATTAAATGAATATTTATCTTTTTTCCCAAACTTTAATTATTGTCATTTTTAATTGAATATTCACCTTTTTGACCATGTATCCAATATTTACTTTTGGCTTTATTTAATAATAAAAAACTAAATGTCATTTTTCCAAAGTTATAACTTCAAGTGCCTTTTGAACAACTTAATAAAACTATATTATTCCCTTGTTAAATCCCCCCTTTAGCCTATGGGGAAAAAAAATAGGCTTTGGGTCCTCTAACTTGATTTAATTCAAAAAAGGGGACATTACAAATTTATAACTCCTCCGCTTGATGAATTGTGCTCGAGCACCTTGACCAAACATGTTGAATGCATTGAATCACAAGAAGGAATCCCTAATGCAACAAACAACAAAAATTGTTGGGCTAAAGATGAGTTAACACCAATAGGAATACTACAAAGTGCAAGGGAATTCATTGTTTGGGAATTGGCTAACATCCTAGATCACCTAGCTTTGTTTGCTTGAGGGCAGGCAAATTCTTGAAGGGAATATTTTTCATGTCACCTTTTCAATCCGCAACTATTTAGTCAATTGACTGTCAGCGTGGGATTAGCAATTAGATAAGCTGGTAGTTACTATCAGTTTTTAGTTAAAAACATGTGTTGCATTTTAGGAGTAAGGCCGCTGTGTCTTGTGTCCTCTAGTTGAGCAGCGGTTGAGTATTTTTGTCTTCCAATTAAGCAGCAGCTGAATCCTCAATGCATATCAGTTAACACCACTGATTAAAGGGTGGACTGACCGATTGATTACCAACAATTGCCTATGATTGTGGATCAATAATTTTGATGGAGTGTCGTTGAGCTAGCTGTCTACATTTGAGGAAATTAATTGCCAACTGGACTGATTTCCCATGATTGAGGATCATCTGGAGCTTGGTCTATAAAATAAAGGATAAGGCAAAACAAAGAAAAGGAAAATGTCGGAAAAATAACAAACTCAACTCTCATTTCAATGTTAGTGGCATTGCTACAAGCCTATAACTTGTTATGTGGAATTTTCTTTAAATGTGATCTAGAGGTTTGTTGATATCGTGCCCAAGAGTTCTGTTATTAAGTTGCCCAATGCCATGAAGTTATCTCTTGGAAGTGAGCGTTGCTGCGTTGTATGGTTGGTCTTTCCCATCTTGTGGGGTAATTCAGGCCTCTTCATTAGATTTCAAATTACAATGCTGTTAACAATGTTGTTTCTATTATCAAGGCTTTATATTGTTTGCTATATTCCACATTTTAATCAAATCTTTATCCAAGGTTTCAGTCTAATGTTTTCATAAGATTATTTAGGTTGCCTAATTCCTTGAAGTTGTCTGTTGTGAGTGGCTTCTGCTGCATTGAAAGGGTGTTTTTTCCTACGAGGCAATTCTCTAGTTTAGTTTTTTGTTGTGAATATCCCCTAGGGTTTGTTGATAGATTGCAGAATCTGTAAAATTATCAGTTGGAGTAATTTCTTCTGAAGTGTATATTTCCCTTACCTACTTTCTGGAGGGACTCAGGTTTTCTGTCATCTGGCTCCCTGATTCTATGAAATTCAAATTATATGTCCCCAGTATCAAAGGTTGTTGTGAATATCTAGTACCCAACATGAATATTATTATAGCTTAGAAAATGGGAAATGCTAATTCCATGAAATTATTTATTAGTGACTAATTGTTACAGTGTGAGGATGTTGTTGTAAGAACTAAGCAGAAAAGTGTGGGATCTCTAATAAATAGTTTCTCTGGTTATACAAATTTAGTTGACATGATGGCATCCATCCTTTATAGCAGCTAATGCTACTGAATCAGCTGCTCGATATTTTTTGTACAATACAGTGAAAGTTTATTCTGGGATATCTTTGCTGGATACAAATATGTGTGAAATCAAAAGAGGAGTTTGTGTTCTTCATCTTCAACCTTGTTCTTGTTGAACAGTTTGGTTTTCCTTTCATCATCTGGGGTTATCAATTTAGTTGTTAGAAGTTACTATTAATTTGCCTTATGAAATATGCATTCCATTGCACTGCAGGTCAGATTGGATGTGAGGGGCGGAAAGGTCAAAAATTCCTGTTTAATCAGTGGGAAGAAAGCAGATGATATTATTCGAGATATACAACTGGTTGAGAAAAAGCGTGTTGTCAAGAGTACCAATTGCAATGAAAGGAGCTCCCGCAGCCATTGCATAGTAACTTATTCTTTCATACCAGTCTTTCTTTTCTATGGTGTCAAATTGTCAATGTATGTTACTTTTAAGTTTTTATTGTTAGTCTGATAAAGCCTCTGATCTATTGGACCATAAAAATATGAAATAAGTCTATTCTAGAAGTTTGGACTAAAATGCATGTTTAAACTCTTTACATATTCACATAGTAAGATACAAAATCCTCATTGAATGGACGATCATTTCTTTGCTCATTTTCTTAAGAAATCTTTGTAAAGTATATTATGTAGATATTGTCTTCTCTTACAGCATGTACCATACAAGCTCCTTTTGAATGTGTACATGTCATTGTTTTGCTAGGGTTGTCAATTTTCTTATAAAATTTATTGTAAATGCAGATTACAGTGGATGTACCATCAGTTAGAGGCCAGCTAGTTCTGGTGGACATGGCCGGTTCAGAAAACATTGATCAGGCTGCCATTGGGATAGAAGCAAAAATGCAGGTCCACGTTTTTCTCTTTTCTCTATCCATAATCTTCAACAGTAGAACTAGGAATAGTAATATTTAGTTCCTTGTTGATCAGACAGGTAAAATAAATCAAGGGAATGGAGCATTGAAAAGGGTTGTAGAGGCAATAGCAAATGGAGATAATTACATCCCATACAGGGACAGTAAGTTGACCATGCTTCTCCAGGTATTTCTGCCTTTGGTACCCTCATCCCTTGTCTCAATTCTGTAATGAGTCATTTCCAACAGGAAGCATTATCTAAGTTTCTCTTGTTTTCCAGGATTCTTTTGAGGATGACAAGGCTAAGATTCTGATGATTCTTTGTGCAAGCACTGATCCAAAAGACATTTACAAAACAATTTGCACCTTGGAGTATGGATCCAAAGCCAAATGCATTGTTAAACTACCTAAATCTCCTGTCAAAGAGAAGGTCAAGGCTACCGATCAAGTGGTTTTGCAGAACAGAATCAATGTCATGCTTGACTTGATTGAAAGACTTCAAGCTGAGAATCAGTTGAAAGATGAATTCAGAGAAAAGATTGAAAAAGAATTGAATATAAAGAACCAGCAAATCAAGAATTTGAAAATCAGGATAGCAAATATAGAAGGAGAGAAATACCAGTTTTTGGAGTATATGGAGAAAATACATGAGAACTTGTTAAAATTGATCCACAAAATTGAAAATAACAGACAGATAATAACAAAGAAAGAAATCAAATTATATACAGATATGCAGGAACATCAAGGAAAAATAAGTGAGTTCATCACTATGGTGCAAAGTATAGAAGACGAGATTATATGCAAGATAAGTGAGCACCAGCATCAGAAGGGGCTTTCAGTCAAATCAAATATGGCTCAAAATTCATTTAGTTCGATGGTCAATTCCTGTACAATTCCAAATTGTCTCACAACAGATGCTACTGGAATAGGTATTCCTCTAATCTCCAGAAAATCAGAATCAACTCTAGGAGCCAGAGCCTCTAATGAATTGCAAGTCCAGGTAGACTCAGCCATATCCAAAGATCCCAACATTGCCTATAATGAGGGCAGTCAAATTCTGTCTTGTAGTGGCTTCAAGAAAATGATTGATCTTTCAACTTGTCATACAGAGGATTCCTGTTCTGATACTAGACCCTGTGAAGATCAGCAAACATATGGAAAGATTAGGCACAAGGAGGATAACACTAAAAAGCACTTGAGGGATTGGGATGAAGAGGTTCAGTTTACTGTTGTGTGCAATGATTCAGAACACCAGGCTGTTATTTGTCGATCTTGTGATCAAATTGATGATTTATCATCTTTATCTGATATAGAAAGTGAGGTCCTTGAGCCAAGTGTACAGGTATGCAGTTCAGCAGATCTACATATTCTGAAAGAAAGTAATAATGAGACGAAGCACCCTGCATTTCCTTCTAAAGTCTTTCATCAGGGTGATGATGATGTAAAGACAAATATGGATATATATAATGGGACTAACACTGTATCAGTAAAAAGTCCAGATAAAAGCTCTATGTTTAGTGATGTGGCCAGGAATTCCACCTGGGTGCAGAGCCCTGGAGCAAATAATTTGTTTGATGTGGATTGGACAGGTGGGGTATCATTCACAGGGTGGCTGCCTGCTATACCTGAAACTTCTTTTGAAGGTGAAGAAGATGGTGAGGTCTACAATGAGGAATCTAAGGAAAATGATGAAAAAGGTAATCAGGGAATAGAAAATGTTGACGAAAAAGTTAATGAGATAGAGAATATGGCTGACAGCTCAAAAAGCGAAGCTAGTGATTCAAACATGATAGTTGATGGATCTGGAACTGATCCCAGCAAGACTGTTGTTCATCTACCAAATGATGGGAACATCTGTGACCTCGCTTTATATTCCAAAACAGGCAGTGACTCCAACTCAGATGAAGATTATGAACCACTGCAGATGGAAATCAATCATAATGATGAGGAAAATGGTTGTCAAGAAGCCATGCAGATTGACTATGGGAACATAATACATATTGAAACAGAAAATCTTTGCCTTAATAGCCTTCTTCCAACTGTCTGTGAGAATTACAATTCTATAGAGAAAGCAAAAAAAGAAATTCAGGCCACTACACTAAACTTGGAAGGAGCCAGTGGGGAGAGAACATGTACAAGTCCATCCCAGTCAGGCCAAAAACCACAATTTTCTAATGATGATTCACTCCCTTACTTTGAATTGGGTGTTGGTTCTGACATTGATGCAGATGTTGACACTGCCATTAAACAGCACCCAAGATATAACCATGAAGAAGTTGAGGTTATGGAACTAGAAGACTCATCAACATCATTGTCTGAAGGAATCGAGGTTATGGAACTGGAAGACTCACCGACATCATTGTCTGAAGAAATTGAGATCGTGAAAAAAGCTTGCTTGCCGATATCTTTGTCTATGAGTCTAGAAAAGACTGATCTTCCCTTGTCACAACCAAGGGAATCATCCGCGAGTAATGTGAACGATGCTTGTGATGTTGATGTGTATGTCAAATGGGGAAAAACCACTGAAAAACTGGATAAGCTAATATGCATTGTGTCTTTGCCAAAAACTGCATCCCTTGCTGAACTTCGGAAAGAGATAACTCCTCATATAGCTCATGCAAACAAGCAGTTCACATTTCTGATGTTGGGGGTTAGGCTGTTACTCTCTTTCCTCCCCCCTTGTTTCTATGATAGGAAAAAATAAATAAAATTTTAACAAAGGCTAAGAAGATGTATATTAGCATGCATTGCCCAGTCATGGCTTTCCTGTTTGATTCAAAAATTTCCATTCACACTATCCCTTACATACTTTCCTAAAGTATTGAGATGTTTTTTCCCTGGTCATGGCTGAGATTATGTGATTGTTTCATATATTTTGCACTTATAATTAGTTATTGTAGCATACTTTTGAATCCACATAATTAATTCTTTTACACAATCTTCCTTGGTTTTCAGGAGAGCAGTGGAGGGGAGGTTGATCAAGAGATAGAAAGTGAGCTGAGGGTAGGTTCATTGCCAGACTGCTTGGATCGCAAAGAATGTCGTCTAGCTTGTTTACGCCCACCAAGAAGGATCAAACTTTCCTTGCCACCTGACAGGCTCTCCATCCCTTTCGCCCAAATTGAAAATAAGATTCCAAATGCAACTCAAACCGTGGACAAGAAGAAAGGTTCAAAGTCTTCAAATGCTCCAACCGGTCCTTCTCTAAATAAAAGTGGCCTGAGAACGATGCTCGGCAAGAAGGATAGGAGTAAAATGACATTCAAGGACAAAGCCAAAGCTTTATACTTTCAAGATCTTGCTTGCACAGTTCTGCATCGTGTATAATGTAACATAAAATATTTGTAGTTATAACATGCTTACCTCCCTTCTCCCATGGGATGAAGTCAGTGGAAAACAAAAGAATTATTTCTTATCAATTCCTGCAATATGTAAATGTTAGGCTTGTCATATGATGGAAAGACAATTGTTTTCTGTCAATACACAAATTCATCTCTCAGAAGCTGGTTTGATATTTTGGTTAACGACCCTTACCCACAAGTGCAAAGTTATGAGTAGAATTTTTCAGGCCATGTTTGATCAAGTGAGGGTGTGCAGTAGGAAAAATATTTATTAAGACTATCTAGATTGGTTGCTGCATGGCAACAAGGCATGAACATGGTTTTGTACTTTTGAAATCAGTTATCTACTCTTCTTAAATTGAACTTTTTTGTACTATAACAGGGTGAAGACCCTTCTTAATTCAAAAAAACAGAAACACTGGTTTTGACTTTTGACTCATTTTTTGAGATACAGAAAGCAATTTAACTTGTGTCAAAGAGTTTTCAATTGAAGTTGGGAATAGAATTCACAATTCCATGTTTCAGAATTAGAGCTGTTTGGAATTGATTAGAATGTGAATCATCAGAAAATATTTGAGTGTGTTAGGAGTTTGGACTACCTAGCGAAACATAGCCCATGTAAAGAACTGTGTATCTAATCTTCATAATGCAAAAGAAATGATGAAATTAGTGAGTGGTATACAAAAAACAAACACTTAAAATCACTATGAAATAACAGTAGAGTAAAATATTAGACAATTAATTAACACACAGATGTGTGTGTGTTTCTCCTGTTTGCAATAGAAATAGAATTGCCTTATCAGTCAAGGATTGCTCTCTACCATACTAATCAATGCTCCCATTGTTAGAAGCCTAACCTCACAGTATAGAAGGTAAATGTTAATTTTTAGGTTGCACCAAGCCAGATGCCAGTTTGGTGTATGAGATCACAGGGGCATTTCTTTCTACATTTATGTTGTACACATTCAAATTTATACCCTGAATTTCAACCTCTAGCCAACCTTGGGAGTAAAATGAACCTTGCTGGAAAACACTTTGAAACATTCGCCTAACAAATAATTGCAATATCAGATTGCTGGTTTTAACTACTACCCCCTGAAAACAATATACAGTCAATGTAGTTTCTGCATTTAACACCAAAAATTTAACCATTTACTCCTATGCAGCCAATAATGGAAACACAATGCAAAAGAATGTCAAACGAAATCCCATGCACGAGACTCCAATTTTTTGTGTACACTTCCATAGTAAAAGATAACATATTCCACTTCAAAATATGATACAAAGATAAAGAAAATATTGCTCTCTATAGTTAGACTGGATACAAAGATTATGCTCTCTCAAGAGTGTGGAGTTACTACTATTCCTTGCTAGGGAGTGTTTACAGCTTCCTCCTATGTTCTTCCTATTTCCTTCCTTTACCACGGAGAAAGTGGGCAAATTGGTGGTTGCTGGGCTAGTTACAAAGACTACGTGAGCTATATTTACTTCTTCACCACCTCCTTGGAGCTAAATCATAGTGATCTTGTGGTGCACTGATGCTCAACTCCTGGCTTCTTATCTTGGTTTGCCTCTCACGGTTAAATAGGTTACTCTGGCCTATTGGAACTCAGTCTTGGAGAGGATTAAAAAAACTAGTTGGATGGAAAGGTAAACTTCTTTCCCATGCTGGAAAATTTCAATTGCTCAAAGCTTCCTTGCAAGGCATTCCTATTTACTTTCTCTCTTTGTTCAAAATTCCTAAATACTTGGCTGAGAAATTTGAACAAATCTAAAAATAAATAAATTGTGGACTGGAGTTGAGGAAAAAAGAAGATTTGCTCTTATCAGCTAGGATAAGGTTTGTCTTCCAAAACTACATGGTGGCTTGGTGATCAGAAAAATACAATTAACAAACAAGGCCTTATTGACTAGAGTGGGTTGGAACCTAATCAAAGACAACAAGGAATGGGATGGTTAAAGTTCATTTCTGAGGTGAGCATCTTGAAAGGGTCTGTGATCTAGAACAATGTTCTTAATTCTAGGAGTTTACTTCTAAAAGGGACCAGGTGGAAAATTGGAAATGGCAGAACTAAGATTTTGGGAGGATATTTGGTTGATCCAACAACCCCTATGCTCTCAACAAACCTTCAATAGACTAACAACCAATGCTAGTCACTTTTTTGGCCCGTTGGTCAGTGATTGTATCTCCAAGAATGACATACTTAACCAAAGGAAAGATTTGTTAGAATGTTGCCCCAACCAAAAGGAATTGATTATGATAGCCAGGGACCTTTAAAATTTGTTGCAAGAACTTTGAATTTCTATCTTCCCCAGAGAGGATGACCTTCTCTGGACCCCCAATAGTAAATGTTGTTTCACTGCCAAGTTTGCTGCTAGATCCCCGCTAACAGGAATATATTTCGGGCTGAAGTTTGGAGCCAGAAGTTAACTCTGAAAATCATTTTTTTCTAGTGGACTGCTGCCCACAACAAAATTCTGACTCAAGACAATCTCCAAAAGAGAGGTTTTCTCCTCCCCAACATATGTGTTCTTTGCCACATGAAGGAGGAAATGGTGCCCTATTTATTTTTTCACTGTTAATTTACTAAAGCTGTTTGTCAAAAGTGCATGCAAAAATTTGATTCGTGTTGGGTTATGAATGAAAACATGTCCTCATTAGTTGATAGTCGGCTCCTCCTTTCTCCCACCCTTTTATAAAGGAACTTTGGGCTCAAAACCCCTGTTTTTTGGCTTGGTGCCTCTGGAAAGAAAGGAATAATTGTATCTTCAAGGATTCTACCAAGAATGTGGAAGATATTTTTTACATCTCCAAACCTTTGATTGAGAATGTCTCCATTTGCAAGGTGAAAGTCCCTAAGTCTCCCCCTTCCCCCTTGGAGCTCTTTATTACTAAAAAATGGGGCATCATTGTGGACATCAATAAGGTAGACAAAACTAAAAAGATTGCTTGGTTGAACACCCTTTGGAAACCTCTCCTTGTTGGTTGGTGCAAGTTGAATTTTGATGGTTTTGTAAAAGGGAACCTGGGCCTTACTAGTGGGGGAGGTATTTTGAGATCACATACGAATAACTTTATTGCTACTTATTTTGGTGGTCTTGGTGTGAAGTCCAATAATGAAGGCTCTTGCTTTGTTATGGGAATCAAATTAGCTTTGTCCATCAGAATCATACACTTGTATCTTGAGGGGAACTCCAAACTTATCATTGGTGTTGCTTCTGGCAACATAAACCTACATTGGAACCTCATTGACATTATATTGGATATCCAAGAGCTTATGATGTTGCCCTTCACACTTATAGGGAAGGGAATCAAGTGGCTGATGGGTTGGCCAACTTAAGCATCAATTTAAATCTATGGAGATGTTGGTGATCCCTTGGGAATATCCCTATGACTATCCCCTTGCTCTTTAAAAAGGAATTATTGCACATAAATGGTGATGCCTAAAGTTTTAATAGTTTTTTTTATAAGCTATTTTTTTCTAAGGGCTCTTATGTGTTTTTGGATTTGGCCTTGATTTGGGAGAGGTAGCTTCCCCCCCTTCATCAACATGATGTGGATTATGAGATTTCTACCATGTTGACTAAGAAGTGGGCTTTGTTGATTTTTAGGATGAGTCAAACTCCTAAGTTCATGCGTACACGGGCATTTTGTGGTAATGATTACCAAGCTTGTATTGATACTCTTTTTCTTGTGTGGATTTAGAGCCACGTCTAGTTTTCTCACATGATTATTAGATGGTATCCCATCAATCTGGTCATCCACATTAATTATACACGTATGCCTTGGTATTGGTGGCGTATTTCTTGGTGGAGAAACCTTGTGGTTTATTGTATCGCTTCTTTGTCAAGTTGGCATTCCCAATTTATTTTGTTCTCTAGTTTTCTCACTTATTGTGTTGTGCTATGGGGGTGATTGTGTTTGCACTAAGTCACACTCCTATGAGGATTTCAAGAAGGATGTCATCCTCTAGCATATTTTGTGTGAGAGAGGCATTGCCCCATACCTTGAACCCCTTAATGGGCATGACTAGAGTTTTTCCATCTAGTTTGCAAAGTCGTGGAACATGAGATATGTTCAAGTGGTGGTGTTTGCTTTGAAGTTAATGAAGATGTTATAAGTTGTGCCATTGGGATGAGTTGTAATGGGAAGAAAGTCCGTCGACAAAGCAAGTCCCTTGATATTGAAAGTATGTTGAATTTTTTCAAGGAGGGTGAACAACGAATCAAGTGCCAAAATGGGTTTGATCACCATTCACTCCCTATCCCGTGGAACCAAGGGTGTTGAATCCTTATCAAATATTTTTTGAAGGGTGTTTGAATGTTATTATCACTATCATTTTGTGTCGCTTAACCATCTCAGACATAAAATCCTTATGAGTTTCCCCTTCTTTCTCCTTTCCTCATTGGAAAACTCTATTAGAGAAGCTAAGGCTTTTTATGCTAAAAACCCCATCAAACTAGTTATCCCATTACATCAAGGACTAATTCTATGCCTATATCACTTCCATCTCGCCTTATGTTTGGCCAAGCCCATTAAAGTCACTATTTTGGAACAAACCCCTATGGGTCCCTTTGTTGTTAAAGGGGAGAAACCCAAGATTTCTCTTGTGGAACAAACCTTGATTAGTTCCCATATTGACAAAGGATAAAAACCCTCACCTTTGTGGGGTCATCATCCCAATTCCCCACTAAAAACAATTAGGAGGTGAATGCCTCCACCAACCATATTTCATTAGCTCATGTGCAAGTCTTCCCCCATCTAAAAGTGAAACCAAAGATGCAACTATTGGTCTATGTTCCCTAAAGCTCAACCCTCATACTAACATGGATACTAAGCAAGAAGTTCAATTGATCAAGAAGAAATGAAAGAATCCTAAGGTTCCCTTGACCTCGATGGGAAAACAATCCTAGGAGGGATTGGGCCAACCCTCTATCACACCCTGTCACCTTTAATTTATATCAAACCCCTAACCACTAGCTAGAAGGAAAAAGGCAAGGCTACCAAACAGGAGCTGGAAATCACAAATGTTCATAGGTCTACCAGATTGATTATTTTCCAATAATCATCCCAAAAAAAGTTGATCTCTAGTGACTCTCAATACAAGGATGATGTTCATGAGGAAGATTATAATATTGGGGATAATTTGTTTGATCCCTATCCCCTCCAATTTAAAGGAAATAGTCTTTTTAATTAAATGAATGCTTTGAATATTGATTATGGGATGGTGGGAGTTCTTGAGATTGAAACACAAGGTATTCTTGAGACTCCCCACATAGGGAAAGAGGACTCCCTTAACACCTTCCACAATAATTTGTATATTGTGACCTAGGACACTAATAACCTTGCCACTGAACAACAATTGTGTGTGTCTTGTTTCCATATCGCAAAAGAGGTGGAGAACCTAAAAGCTAAACTGGATGAGATGGAGAACAAGATGAAGCTAATGATGAAATTCAACGCTAAGGTAATGTGTAGGTTTTCTACTACCCTTTCAATCCTTCATGGTCAAGAGCTAAAGAAGCATGAGAAGGGTGAGGATAGTCTATAGAAGTTTGAAGATATGTACAAGCTCCTCTTTGAGGATTGGGATTCTCTAATCTCCTAGGTTGTTTTTTCTCATTGGACTTTGGTCTTTTTTTGTTTTTGTGCTATTAATGTGTTGTTTCTGCCTATTTCAAGGATGATTTTTCTTGTTCCTATGGGGCTCCATTTATAAAGGGCTCAAGACCTTGGTTTCCTACTTACCTTAATAAAAAACAAAGACTGCGTGCTCTTTGGAGTGTGGTATACACTACATAGTGACTTTTCTACTTGTTGAGTCTTATAGGACCTTCCTCTTCCTCTCTTCCTGCTCTGAAATTTTTCCTCTCTTCTCACTTTGGAGGGGAAAAGGTATCTATTTGGTGTAAGAAGGACTATATTTTTTCTTTGATTATTTGTTCTTAGCGTAGTTGTGAATAAGAGTGTTTGGGTTTCAACACCTAGAATTTACATAGGAAAGATTTCAAAGCATATTTTATTTAAATGTTGCTGTTTTATAGGTTTTTATTGGAAAATCCTTCTCCAAGATTATAATTGAAGGGGTGATCCCACATAAGTGGGTTACAATTGCATTGACGAATAAAAATTGCTTGGGTGCTCAAATTTTTTTTGAGGGGATTCACTAGAAGGGGGGGGGGTTTAGCGAACCCCCCTTTAATGGGTTTTTCTTTTCTTAATGTAATTTAAAGGGGGGTTCACTAGAACCCCCCTTTTTTGCCCTTCTCCCCCTCCATGTGCAATTTTTAGCAAAATTTTGGATTTTGAAGCTCGGGTTGAGGATGAAAATGGAATCAACTTGACAAACCTAGCTGAAGTATTATAGTCCTTGAAATGAGCTTTCCATCAAGTATAATTTTAGTATATTTTGGTTTTATTATGTATTTTTTTAGTTTAATTAAACATAGGTTTTTCACCAAAAATCAAGCTCTTTGTTCTGCACGTGGAAAAATAGTAGATTATAAAAAAATCTAAAAAATATGTGCATGCTTGGTATTGATGTCCTTGATCCAACAAAAGAAAAAAATGAATTTCGATACATACAAAAAAAGTCGTGTTGTACGGTCCACCTATGTCTAAATTGTAATTGTTTGACTTCAAAACTTAATTAAGAAAAAATATTCAATAAAACACTATGAAACCAAATGAACGTGCTAGATACCATAGTTACAAATCTAAATTTAAAAAAATATAGAATTTTATCTTTCATAGAAAAAAGTTATGTGTTATACGGTGAACATCACTCTTTAAAAATGGTGTTTACTGTTAAAACTAGTTTGAGGGAGATGGAAAAAGAAATGCAATTTGATTCCAAATTTTTTTAAAAATTATTTAGAATCTACAAACAAAATGTCACCAATAACTAGTTTACATCATCTTCAAATTCCTCATGGTTTAGTAGCTATAGGTGTTTGAAAGTGAAGATTTAGTTAAAAAAGTTCAGTTCAATGTCAAATTTGGCCAAAAAGTGTAACCCACTATTGTGGGATCACCTGAAGGCTAAATACAAACTTAGTAATCAAGATTATGAATCTTTTCAAAACATTACATATGAAATTATTTCCTCCAAACATGATTCACAAGGTTAGGATTATGTTATCCTCTAATTCAGCGCACTCAATTCGAGGGATAACCTCTATGAAACTTGTCTGTTTTGCAGCCCACATACTCTAAGCATGTAAAATGAGGCAAATTGCGTTGGTCCTTGTGTGCAGTCCCCCATCCTCAAAAAATCATTCTGAGCATTAACCTTTGTTAGTTCGTCAAAATTTGCATTTTAAACCAAGTTGTGAAAATTTAGTTTTGGGAGTTAGAAAATTTTCTGCACATGTAGGAGCACTGATTTTTAGCACTTTTACATATTACATGTAGGAACTATGCTTTTCACCGCTCTTACATATCTCATGCCTTAGTCATTTTCTGGCATATGTAGGAGCGGGGTTTTTTAGCGCTTCTGCATCTCAAACCACAAGTCACATGTAGGAGCTTTGTTTTTCACCGCTCTTACATATTTCATGCCTTAGTCATTTTCTGGCACATGTAGGAGTGGGGTTTTTAAGTACTTCTACATCTCAAACCACAAGTCAGATGTAGGAGCTCTGTTTTTTCACCCACTCTTATATATTTCATGCCTTAGTCATTTTCCCATATGTAGGAGCAGGGTTTTTAGCGCTTCTACATCTCAAACCACAAGTCACATGTAGGAGTTTTGTTTTTCACTGCTCTTACATATTTCATGTAGAAGCTTTGTTTTTCACCGCTCTTACATATTTCATGCAGGAGCTATGTTTTTCACCGCTCTTACATATTTCATGCCTTAGTCATTTTCTAGCACATGTAGGAGTGGGTTTTTTAGCACTTCTACATCTCAAACCACAAGTCACATATAGGAGCTTTGTTTTTCATTGCTCTTATATATTTCATGCCTTAGTCATTTTTTGGCACATGTAGGAGTGGGATTTTTTAACCCTTCTACATCTCAAACCACAAGTCACATGTAGGAGCTCTGTTTTTCACCACTCTTACATATTTCATGCCTTAGTCATTTTCTGGCACACGTAGGAGCAGGGTTTTTTAGCGCTTCTATATCTCAAACCACAAGTTACATGTAGGAGCTCTATTTTTCACCGCTCTTACATATTTCATGCAGAAGCTCTATTTTTCACCGCTCTTACATATTTCATGCAAAAGCTCTATTTTTCACCACTTTTACATATGACATGTAAAAGCTCCGTTTTTCACCGCTTTTACATGAAGCTACCCAAGTCCTTTAATATGCTTAAACATTGATTTTTAGTGCCAAGAAGAATTTGAAGATGAAGCTTTCTCAATAGCTTCAATGAACAAAATGATAGATTTCCATCTTATTTTAGATTTGAAAGGCATCGAAAAGTCTTCAATCTCATCAAAGGAGTTAATCTCAAGAATCCTCGTCATCTCCAAAGTACACTCCAATGCTAGACAGTGATGAAGTGCATGTCATCATGAAATTTTCATGGAGAAAGATGTTGAAGAAGGCCAGATTTTGCCTTAGATTAGATTTCCCAGTTTTAGCATTTTTCATGCTTTATGTAAATAAGTTTTGACATTTTACATGTCATTTTGCAAAATGTAATTACATCTAAACAAATATGTTCTCCTACATTTGTGGATGAAATTTTTGAATAAGTCGACTTGTTAGGTGAGATTTTCCTAATTTTGCTCATCTACTTTTCCTAGATTTGCTCTTCCCTCTCTTTAATAAATATGAGGGAATTCTTTTGTAAGCTTTATCTTTTATCTTTTGCAATGAAGTGCTGCCCATTTTGAGAAGCAAATACATGAAACTTTGTGTTCATCTTTGTGTATCTATTTTGATCAATAAAGAAGAAAGTTGCATACCAAACTTTGTGTTGGATCAATTATCTTTTAGATTTGATTGAGATTGGCAACGATTAGTGAGTGAGATCTAAGGGCTTTGAATAAATCTGTGTAAACTTTGCGTTTCACTCTTTATTTGAATTTGTGATACTATTTGGATAACTATTGGTGAATTATCTACAAGACTTTGTGCTTGTATTTGTTCATGTTGTTCGTGGAATTGTTGTATCGAGAAGACTTGTGCTTCTAATACGACACTCGTTACATATCTCAAGGATCCATTGGTGAAAAGCTACGGAACAACTTTGTGCCTTTGTGAGCTTTTCTTTTCTTATTTTATCATTTATTGTTATCATGCTGGTATCTCTAGGCTTTGCTTTGACAAGATAGAGATATTGGAATTAATGCTTTGTTTTTATTTTGAAATTGTATCAAATCAAAACTACCAACTGTGAAGCATTGTAAAATGTATTCGCTAAAAAAAGAGAGAAGTATGAATGTGACACACCCCCATCTTTTAATTGTAGTGTAATTTTTGTGAATACTTAATTAGTTTTAATTAGTTTCAATAAGCAGTAAGAAGGGTGCCTCCCATTTTTGAGAGGAGAGATTACATCTCACACAACTATGGTTGAAATCAAGGTTGTGTAATCTGTTAAAAAGGGATTACATAATTTTCACCCAACATATTAGATGCACTAGACTGTAGTAGAAGGATTGGAAGTGGTATCTAAACACTCCTTTCAAAAATTATAATTCTCATAAAGTTAATGCATGGTTTTCTCCTCACTAGCCCATGGTTCAAAAACTCCATGATAGGTAGACTCTTCAACCCACTACCATTCAATGGCACAAGAAGTTTCAAACCATTTGTTCTTTTCCATTTTGGAACAAAAATTGACTCATTTTGTTTGGTGTCTCCTCTTCTAGTATCTTCCCATTGGATCTCAATTAATCCATCTAGTGCTTCCAATGTCATTTGTCCTTTTTATGAACATTTATAAACTCTCAAGCATCTCTTGGTTTTTCCCATAGGCTCAAATAACATGGACTTGGATCCATGGTTTTTTAAGCCCTTTTATCCCAAGTTTTTCATCTTGGAATATGATTCTTTTAAGCAACTAGCCTAAAATGCCATTGAGATTCACCCAAATTTGACATGTTTTAGAGTGGAAATTGTATTCAACATATGGAAAGATGGAAATGTTGCTTTATTTTCTAGAGCTATCATCTTGGTTGTACTAATAGTGTTTGTTCCAAATGTTGCAATCATAGATCACCTCAACATAGAGGACATTGTTGATCCCCTCAAACATGTGACCGATCTTCTACTTCTTAGTGTGATTGAGACAATCCCAATGAACATGACAATGGAAAGTATCACATTGTTCTTCTTAACCAAGAATACTAGGAAAACTAGGGTACCATTAAGGGTTGGAAGAATATTCTTGATGGCTAGGATCTCTTGGATGGTTGGAGTGAACCCTTGATAAAGACCCTTCTCCCCCTGTTGTTGGAATTTATTTAGTTGTGTAGAAGTGTGGTTACTTTTGTTTTGTCTATAGATTCACATTGAATTTGGGGTGTGATTTCATTCTATCCACCTTTTATGTGAACTAGTGTATTTTGTTTTTATATTTTAATATAAAAAGTGCAGTATTTGTCAGAGTAAAATTATCTTCCAAATCACAAATATTTTACCATAGTTCTATTATTGATGGATAAGTTTGAGGCTGGGTTTAGATTTTAATTCATCAAGTACTACAAAAGCATCTAAAGGTGTTATTGATTGGTTGATAGGCACAAATTTTAGGAGTGTAATTGGAGAAGCAATTTATATGTTTCGTTTAGTTTTCTATATGTGTAGCTTTTTTTTTTTAGTATAATATGGATATTTTCCAAAAGTTTGAGCAATATTTAAAAAAATTAAAAGTATCACATGGGGTTTTGACACCTCAAAAAGATAAATCTAATGATTGTATCATTTATTAAATTATATGACCACGTCTTGTTATAGTAGTATTATATTATAGTTATTAATTTGACCACAACATTATATTTTTTCCTTGAGCACTCTCTCATCCTTAGCTTCAATGACTAGAAAATATTCCAAAAAAATATTCCACCCTCTGCAACAGTCACCTCATCCACTACTTCAGTTGCTGGTACATTTAGGTTGACGATATTTTTGTACCTACCATGGTTGCTTGTGCTCTTACCTAGAGTGATTGAGGGGTTTTTCGATGGTTGTGTGCCATGAAACAACTCTCATGTGGTCTATTTTTCCTATTTCACCAACATGGGTTCCCTCTATTCACTTCGGTTGCCCTACTCTCAACCTTGGTGCTAGGTGCTTAAGTGCCCTACTTTCAACCTTTGACGCCTATTTAGTCTATGGAAGTTGGTGTCTCAAGGGATGGTTGCGCCCCTCTTCAAGGGACTGTTGTTTCTTTAAACACCATACCCATTGGTTTTGTAAAGAATTTTGTTGCTAGTCACCAACAATCTTTTTCTAGTTGCCAACAATATTTTTCTAGTTTTGTAGGTGCTAGATGTATTGCTCACCCCTCTACAAGAGAAAAACATGACCCATCCCTTGTGTCAAATCCTCCCCAGTGGCGGTTCATGAATGGGAGATCCCACAATAGTGTCTCCCACTTTTTGGTCAAAGTAAGACATTGGAATCAACATTTTTCACCAAATTTTCACTTTTTGACACCTATAACAACTAAACTATTAAGAATTTGAAGATGACATGAACTAGTGATTTTTGAGATTGTCTATGTATTATAATATATTTAAAAAAATAATAATAATAATTTGAGCTTTTTTATATAACTTTTAATAACTTATTTTTTATAGTTAACATTATTTTTAAAAAGTGAAATTTATTCTGTATAGCATAACTTTATTTGTAGGAAGGATGAAATTATAATTTTTTAAACATATATTTGTAACACATATATCTAGCGCATGGATATTTTTCCATAAATTTTTATTACATAATTTATTTTTTATTGCTTTTTAAAGTGAGATTAGCTAATTCAGACATAGGTTCATTTGATATCACATATTTTTTTTGCATTCGTCTGAATTAAATTTTATTTTTTTTGTTGAAATAAGAACATCATACCTAGAGGATACATTTTTATTTAAAAGATATATATTTTACTATGTTTCCATGTGTGTGGAACAAAGACCTTGACAATTCCTGAAAAACCTACCTTCACTAGAAAATAGAAAATAAATATAATAATCAAATTAAATATAATTAATATTATACTCGTTGGAAAGCTTACTTAGGGTGCTATGATCTTACATATTATCTTTTTGCATTTGTTCCATTTTCTAGTCCAACCTAAGGTTGGAAACATAAAATTTTGAGGAAAATGTGAGGCCTAAAGTGGAAAGGCCACTTTTAGGGCTTTCGTTCAAAGTTATTCAAGGAACTTTGTTTGAATGCATTCTATTTCCACAAATAATTAAAAAAAACCTTAAAATGAAGGAAATTTCCAAAAATGGAAAAATAAGGACCTTTGTTTGAAGGTCCCTTTTAATTTCCATAAAAGGAATAAAAAGAAGGTCCCTTTTTTTCATTTTTGGAAATTAACTTCATTCAAAGGTATTTTTACATTTTAAACCTTTGTATTAAGGTCTACCTTTGAACAAAGGTAATTTTTTATGTACCTTCAACCGAAGGTGTTTTTAACTTTTCAAGTCCATCTGAGTTAAAAAATGTGATATCTTGGGTTCACCTAGACAAGATGTGTTGGAGAATGAAGAATTCTATCTATATAGGGGCTTAGTTTGTAGATTTAGCAATTGTTGGCCTTCTCTTCTCAATTTACACAAATGGATCTTGGATTCTTGGGGGACTATTCTCAAGGGAAAGATCAAGCTCTTCTACTATGCAAAGGCTTTATTCATGGCATATTTTAACTCTTCAAAGAATAGGGATTTGGTGCTCAAAGGGGGATTGTGGTTATGGAGTGAGCACTATCTTTCAATCAATCCTTGGACTACTTCCTTCAACCCCCTTTTTAAACCTCTATGTGTCAAACTTATGTGGATTTGCTTGACAAATATCCCTCTCTAATTTTGGGAGGACTCATGCTCTAAGTCCATTTACAACTCTATTGGATGTTTCTTGAAGGTTGACTCAACCACATCCTACATGGTGCACTATAATTTTTCTTGTATCTAGGTGGACATTGATATCTCCAAATATCTTCATGAGGATGTGTTTTTGATGGTCAGGGATAAGCCTTGGACTCAACCACTTGAATTTTGGGGTTTCATCTTCAAATACAAATGATGCTTTGTCCTCACTACAACAAAACATACAATTAGCACCTAAAATAGCATTGGAATTTAGTGCATTTGAGTTCATGAATTTGACACTTTTTTCGGCGCAAACCTCGACATCAAACTGCATGTTCTCTTTGGCATCATTTTTTGCGCCGAATTTTGCACTAGAAAATTAACGCAAGCAATAGCACCTCCTTTAGCCCCTGGAATAGCACCAGGAATAGCACCTAAATTAGCGCCCAATTTGGCTTCTAGTTTTTCTTCCATGTCTGCTCCCATTTTTGCTTCTAGTTTTGTTCCCAGTCGTGCTTCCTATTTTTCTTCTGGTATGTTATCGAAAATAACTTCTTTTTTGGCTTCCTAATTGACACTAAGTTTTGATTCCATTATGTCGTCCTTTGATGCTTCTAGTTTTGCTTTCGGGTTTGCTTCTAGGTTTGCTTCCAGTTTTGCTTCCAGTTTTGCTTCCAATTTTGCTTCCAGGTTTGCTTCCAGGTTTGCTTATGGTTTTGCTTCCAATTTTGCTTCCAATTTTGCTTCCAATTTTGCTTTCAGTTTTGCTTCCAGATTTGCTTCCAATTTTTCTTCTGATATAATGTCACTTGTTGTATCTAGCTTTGCTTCCATTTTTGTGTCTTTGGTCCAACAAAGGTGAGTGGGCCAATCTTGCTTTCTAACTGCCCCATCTTTCACCTTATAGCCTAGCTTAACATGATACTCCCCAGTTTTTTAGTAGCTCCATCTTATTCTATCCTTTTTGCGAGACAAGCTCATAGACCTATTTGACATAATACTCTCCAACTCACTGATCTGCGCTCCATCCACCTGAAGACCCCTAAAGCATTTGAAATATTTTATAGGATAACATTTATAAAGAATTTTTAGGGAAATGGACATCCATACAAATTGACATCATTATACAAGTTTATTAAATCTCCATCAAAATAAAATCTACAACAATATCTAATATATATAAAATAACAAGATAATTATGATAAAATGATCATCATCTATAATTAAAAAAAGTGAGTCAAATATCTATAATTTAATTGAATTTGACAACACCCATCCTGAGTAGTAAATTAAAATCATCATATGTAATAAATATCCATCCAAAAATCATCGACCACTTTCAATATATATAAATTGACAAGTCAATACTGATAAGATCATCATCATATATAACTAAAACAAGTGAAAGTCAAATATGCCAGTAGATCCCTAACATGTCAAAATGATACATATGTCCAATAGTCGACATAAGTCAAAATGATACATGTACAAATGATATAAGTAAAAATGATAAATTATGTAACTCAAAATGATACAAGTCAAGATGATACATGTCCAAATGATATAATTCAAAATGATACATGTCAAAATGATACAACTCAATAATATGGTACTATAGGTTGTGAAAATGATACTTATGTAGTAACGATGAAAAGAGGCATCATAATGATATATCAACAATGATCCATGATGCAGTCTATATGATCATGAATGCCATTGGCTAGCTACTACTAGCAACTGCCTCATCATCATCATCACCATCGTGATCATCATCATCATGATCATCATCATCGTCATCATCATCTTCATCAACCTCGGTGTCTTCTGTATCTGCATCATCATCATCCTTGGCCATGTGATCTGTACCAGAACCAACATATTTTGGATCTATATCATGAGGATCATCTTGATCTTCTGGAAGACCTGTGTTCTGCAAAAAAGCATTTAAAATGAAAAGTTTTTATTTATTTCATGAAATAATTTTTTTTCTTCTGTTATATATCTAATATTACAATATATGAAACAAAACCATAATCATATTACATCATATCAAAGTGCACATACCATAATAAAATTTCAAAAAAGTTAAAGCTAATATGTCATTCCAATGATGTAAAACATGCAACAATTCTAATAAACATTAGTAAAGATCATAAAAAAATTGTTATACAATTTAACTATCAACTGCAAATTCTATTGCATAACCTTAAGTGCCAACCCTATGCATTTTGTGCTATATATGATGATACTGACCATCATCTCTCCTTTGATATGCTCATTTGACATCACATGCAACAATATGCCTTTTGCATCACAACCTATTGACATCAATGACAACACATGCAATAGTTGCAAGCTGGTTCAGTCATATAAATATTTTGCATGATCATTTTCCTCTGGGCTTCTTTTCTTTCTACTAGTGGACAAGGCTCATGCACAATTTTTTTTTTTTTTTTCAAAAAATCCTATAAATGCATGATTTGGGTTAAAGAACCATTAGTCTTTTATAACATCCAATTATAATTCTTTTAGTTTTTGGTCAAGAACCCCCAAATATCTTCTTTTCTTCAAGAATATATACTTGTATGGTTGAGGAAGAGACTAATAAGCTACTCTCCCCCTTCCATTCTCATAACCTGTGTCAATCATGTCTAGTTGTCTTAAATATTCAAGGGCAAGGACTTTGGGTGTAACATATTTAGGGAGCTTGTATAATGTTCCGGTGAATCCATATAGTCTAATGGTTGTGCTATCTTGGGTAAAGAACCAATCACCTTTCTTAGTATTCTTGAAAAGTATTCAAGACTCTGGAAGTCTTAGGAGATATTCTCATGTAAGCAAGGTGATTGTTGGCTGAAAAAATTGTTCAATGAACATGTAATAATAGGAGGCCTTGTGAAGGTATGGAATCCACACAATTATTGGATCATAACATTATAGTATGTGACACATCTTAGGTTGTAGGTGTAGATACAGGTGGTTATATTGATTCAAAATCATATATATTAAGAGGGATCGGTATCTAATTTTTTTTATTGGAAAAAAATCTGCCAACTATGAATGCATATGCTCTTCTAGTAATGGGGTGAAGTCAAATCTCAAAGGGTTTTCATTTTGTATTCTCTACAACATTTTTAGCACTACCAAATGTTCAAGCCCTACTATTAAGTCATTATCATGTCCTAGAAACCATGCTACCATACTACAAACATGCATGCCAGCCTCCCTGTTGAATTGTGCTAACTCCATTTGATTTTGTTCAAGTTGTCTACTAGGCCTATTAACATCTAGGTTTTGCAGGAATATGGAATGGTCCCTAATTTGATCCCAATATTGGCATAATTGGTTCCAAGGGAAATTCCTAGCATTTTCCTTATATTCCATGTAGATATCATTAAAAAAATCATTAGTCCCCCATTTTCCTCTTATTGTTCTTGTCGAGGGTTCATGCTACATAGCACATGTGACAAAAAAATCATAACATAGGTGACCAATAAGAACTAAGTTCCTAGGAAGAGAGGAGGTCCAAATTATATCAACACATTTATTTGTGACTTGTGCACCTTAAATCATCAAATTTCTTGTCTCTTTAGTGAAACGTTGCTTCCTTTCATTGACTAGGGTTGGTTTTGGAGAGCATGGAATCACAAACTGAGTTTATATCATCTTGCACCATATCACTTATAGTATGCAAAAAGACACTAGGAGAAGAAGATTTTGTTACCAGGTGATCAAGATGCATCATCGTGAATGAAGAGTATGGTTGATTCAATGCCTAAAGGTCCAAACTTCTACTAGTTGATGGTAGTTCTATTAGACCATTACCCCTTATAACATTTCTTGACATTCCTTGAGTTCTTGCTGCCATTCCATTACATTTATCTCTTGATGCTTTAGTTCTACTTTTTCCACTAGTGGTTTGCTTGGGTTTGAAAAATCGTTTCCTTGCTCTTACCTTCTGAATGTCTTCAATGCTTCTTCTTCAAATGCTTTCCATTTAATAATCTCATTTGGACACTTATTTCTTTGGTAAATTATTTATACTTGCAAGTGCACTAGATCATAAGTGAAAATATGTTTTTTTGTTGTTTAAATGTGGTGGTGGTGGACAAGCAGTAGTAGACTGATGCCTTGATCAATTGGATAAATGATTGAAGCATCAAGCCTCACATACAAACACATGTGCAAGATAGAATATAGGAACTAGAAATGCATTCATCAATCATAATGTAGGGTCAATGATTGAAAAAAAATATTCATTTATATAACCAAAAATATACATAGCAAAGCATACTTTAGTAATCCATGAATAAACAAAGTGAGCCCATATACTGCATTAGAAAGATTAGAATCAAATACATTTGATAATGTTTTGCAATTGTTGCATGCATCAACTAACTAATACAACACCAAGCAAGAAAATATTGCCTTAGGAAAAAGTACAACATACCGATTCCCTAAATTCACCTAGACACACATGAAGACACTTGTGTTATGAAGAGACTCTACAATCTAGCATCTTCCCTTGACCTATAGCATATGTTGACATGAAGAAACTAGGCTTGATCTACATTAGTTGATGCCCTAGAACATGAGTGATCAAAATGGAGAACAACTCTACAACAAGGCATAACCAAAAACCAACCAACTCCCTTAGTATAGCAAAGTTATACATATATGCCACTAAGGGTAGCTATAAGGCTAAGAGATCAATCAAGTGTCAACATTTGGAACACCAAATTATTTACAATACCAATTCAAAATCAAAATTGGAAAGAATTACATATGACAACACAATCCAAAGGGAATCCCTGAAATAGTTGACTCTAACAAAAAGAGGGAAAGAATGCCCTCATGAACAAGTTCAAAGGATGTGCACACCATACTCTCACATTGGGATCTTAGTAAACATTAAGATCTAGAGTGGAACCACATAATGAAGGCCAAGACATGAGCAAAGACAACCATAATGACCATATTGGGCATTAATCTCTCTGCAACCACCACCAAGCATAGTTAGCAAGGAATTTCCATTGCAACACTCCACTACATATAATAGCAAACCAAAATGAGTCCTTGGACCATCACACAAGGAGCATATTGAAATCACCCACCAATTGTGGCCACTTGTGTGATTAAAATCCCCATCACCTTTGAAAACCATCTATGAAGAGCCAATTTTTTTGCATAGGTACTTGAAAATGCATTGTGTAGGAACATTGAGTTAAACCATATAAGTTTGGTTTTGAACCAACAGTTTAGATCATGTTGGAGTGATGCACTATGAATTAACAACTTAGAAGAAGCCACACATACACAAGAAGCTTGGAGGATATATGTTGAATAGTCAAGGGAGGATACCAAGACATTAGGTCCCACCAAGGGTAATATGTCACATACCGATTGGGCTACACATGTCTAGGAACCACCATGTTCTTCAAACAAGTTCCACTTGAAACTTGTCAATAGGCCACTATAAGAAGCACATTTCCATATAGGTAGAAGATTGGGTCTACCATTGCCATTTGGTGACAAGTGGAAAACCATCATACAAATTTAAGTGTGCATGAGATGGAGAACTAAAGATAGTGCCAACATAGGCTCTAGTTGGGGATGAGGATCACTTGTTGAAACTACAAGAATCCATGAACTCTAGGTGGCAGATCAAAAAATAAAAGGAGTGGGGAATGACCACAGTAAAAAAAAAAAATGCATACGAAAGTATGCACATGAATAAAACATAGATACACAATGACAAAAAAAGAATGGAAACTCACATGCAACATAGACATATAGTAGAGAGAATCTGCATAAATTGTGCCATTATAGAAAATCAATGCAAGACAAGGCTTGCATACCAACACATTGCCCATGACCACAAGGAAAATTGATCCATAAACTTCCCTCTGTCAAAGACAAAATTTTCAAATGAATTGCACATGAATAGACTAGTAATGTGATCCAAGAGTAGCTATAAAACATGGTAGATCATATGATCCTACATTAACACATGAGAATAACTATAACTATACAACCATGGGAAATGTGAACAATATGCCTACTCCACCTTACTATTAGATTTGTCTTGAGCACATATGGAAAAACCATGTACATATTGATTAGCTAAATCAACAAACAAAGCAAGGCTCATAAAAAGACAAAAATCTTGGAATCTCATGTCCACAATGTCATATTGAACACCTACATCTCCATATGAGTCGAGACCAAAAACAAAGGCCTAAAACTCATATGGAAAAGAAGGAAAACCCTAATCCAAATACTAGTTCAAAACAATTGCACAAGAATATAGAATGTGGGGCAAATCAAAAGAAGAACAAAGTTCTTCTACTTGCCCCCCAATTGAACAATCTTCATCACCCTCTATTGAGTGATAACCGATGCTACAAATAAGAACACTAAAATTATTTATCTTCCTCACTTTCTTGTAAAGCTTCACTCAATTCTCAATCAGAGAAAACATTCTCAAGTGCAAGGCATTCCTCACATTAATCAAAATTGGATCTCTTATAATGACTAACATTCTCAAACTACAACATGCTCATACCAAGCTCATAATCAAATTAACTATCAAGACTATTCAAGCCATATACAAAAAAATCATCCTTGACCAAAACACTACAAAGAACATGTACATTACTGTACCACCACATCCATTATAACAATACAAGGTTACATCTAAGGACCTTAGTAAATACTAACAGTTACCATTAAATTATATCATATCACTAATAGATTAATACTTTACAGATCATTATATCAGCCAATTACCTACTGTTCATTATATCATCCATGGGTTATATGCATGGCTTACTACAGGAGTACAATTTTAGTAGAATCCAACAACTCTACCACTTGAGATACTGAGCATAAATTATATCTATTCTTTAATGATAATAAGGTGTCATTGCATATTCAAAAACCAATCATGAACATTGCCACTCTTTATATCACTGTAGATTTGCATACAACAACCTCCAATACAATAACACCATACAATGCACACTTAACTTTACGGTATCTTAGCCTAGACATGATGCTACAAAAATCTGAAGGTACCTCCTACTAAAGATGTCATGCCCTAGACCAGATACCACTGTACAGTATATATCACATCTACAGTAGCAATTTCATTCCAAATGTAGGGTTATAATCTATGATTAACATGCATAGACCTTTCTAGTGTTTACAAGATAATTCCTTAGTCAACATCATACTAGTGTCCACAGGATGTTTCCACAGTTAACGTAAGAAATTAATGCTACTTTGTAAACAATAAGCAAGCCTTCAGAGAGCTTAAAGTTTCCATTTACATCCATGCACAATAACTTAATCAACCCTTAGGATTTTATGCACACTGAAATAGATGGTCCTATATTCCATTTATGAGTCCTCTATCCAAATGACGTAGTGATCACAAGTACATAATATCTACTATTCTATGGGTAGTGCTCAGTCATTCAAACATATGGAAGTCTATACTAAGATAAATTTGTTCACAAATTGTCTCCAATTTAATGAATTCTAGTTTGAAATCACATTTCTAAGTTAGTGCAAGTCATTACAATGAACTCAAAGGTCATTCTCATCAAACAAATGCCTTCACAATAGACTATTCTAGTTACAAGTACAATACAACTATTGCAATGTTACACAACTGTATGCAATTGACAAAAACCATTATTTCCAAGAGTCAATTGGTAATCA
The DNA here is from genome assembly GCA_007258455.2 of Sequoia sempervirens. Classification (NCBI taxonomy): domain Eukaryota; kingdom Viridiplantae; phylum Streptophyta; class Pinopsida; order Cupressales; family Cupressaceae; genus Sequoia; species Sequoia sempervirens. The sequence continues at coordinate 37,821 of VDFB02293485.1, forward strand.
AATATAGTCATGTAGTGTTGTTTCAACATTGTATTCTAGGCCAGGTTTCCTCAAGACTCATGGTATGTTGCAATGATAACATTCTAGCAATTCTAGCCAAGGTTTGAAACTCCACCTCAAATTATGACCAAATTAACATAGCTTCATGATAGAAATCCAAAACACAATAACCAAAAATTTGCCACAAAATGAAGTCAAAAGCTAACTGCATTCAAGATGGAAATTCCAAACAAGACAATAAACTGGTTTCAACGAAATCAAGTCAAAAGCTTACATAAAACTGGACAATGAGAAAAGACAAAACCCATGATGGGTCTACTCCTGTAAGAGACTAATGCCAACACAAAGTTTTTGTTCGTAAGTCCCATGATCTTAAGTTTGAACTCTCATAGTTAACAATATTTTCCTCATCTAGACCCTTTAGCATAGGGTTTCACAAGACCACATACAATTACACAAGTTAAAGGAAATGTTTCACCAAAATGGCCAATGTAATTTTACAAGAATGGATGACAAGGAGCTTTAATTCAAAGAAAGGTTATCTTAGTTGAAGAAGACAAATTGGAAATTTGATTCTTAGTCTCCAACCCAAACAACAAGACACTCAACCAACATGATGAGCACACCCAAATTCTCCCTTCCTCTAAATCACTTACAGTCCAACCATCAACCTTCCTTCCTCGACCCTGAGGAAAAAAGAAGAATTCCCCCCCAAAATGGTTCCCCACTCCTTCCTTTTCTCCCTCATATCCCTCAAAACCAAGAAAATTAAAGACTAGTACTTCCCAAAGCTGTTATGGCAAAGGAGAGTTAATGGCTACTGCCAATGATGGCTCCTTCTCAACAAAAAAAAATGTGCATATTAAAATTTAAATGTCCACTATTATATTTCAAAGGTTTGAAATATAACCAACAACATAACTTTAATGCATGCCCCCCTTTAAGTCTTATAATAAAACCTTAGGAAACAAAGACTTGAGATAAACCATTTGGTTTGTTCACTTAGGAGACCACCTAAAAAAATCAATGATAACTACATCCACATGATCAACAAGAATGACAAGCAACCTATGAATAACAATCCACTCGAGTAAAAAAGACAAGAAGACCAATATAAACCAAACACAACAAACAAAGTACAACTATAACAGTTTGCCTCAAGTATCACTCTATAACCTCTTCAAAGATTATTGAAACTCAACACAAGAAATGAAAATTGACATATTAACACAACAATATCCGACTAAGTTATTGAAAGTCAACTATTGATACCTCATTCTCCATCCAGATTACAAAATCGGTCCACTTTTTGCTTTGTAACATTCCTTTTCAAATTGCATTGGATGTCGACCATATTTCTCCTCCCATCAAAACATATCACATGGACTAGTTAAACTAATTAATATGCAATCATTTACTTTTTCCTAGGAAAAAAAAAATCATTTAACATATTAAATATACTTACAAATGTATAGATCAAGGCTTGCAAACCTTTCTGGCCACTGTGATGCATGACACAATATTTTTCAAGCCTAGCCTTGGAGGCCTTGTCTTGAAACATATACTAATTCAATTTAACTATGCACAAATAAAATTTAAAAATTGTTTAATAAGTTGATATAATATTATGAGAAAATTCAAATGCCTGCATACTCTCCTCACTAGACTTCCTCTGTGCATCAAACTTCTCATATGCTTTTACAAGCTCTTTCCATACTTTCACACTTACATCAATTGGCCTTTTTTTGAGTCTTAGCTCAGGAGGGAGTTTTTTTTATCTTCTTTATTTGGTTACACTGAAATCTCTTGCAGTTTTGAGACATTCGTAGCTTTATCTTCTTTACAGACCAACTTGTGTCAAATTCAGTCTCCATGTCATGGATAACTACTTTTTGCAGGTGCATGGGTATCTTTGAGAATGGAAAATGTAGATGGTCTTTGAACTGTTGAAGGCATGATTCCTTCAACCTATTCACAAATGTTTTTCCAACATCTGTCATTCGGACTTCCCCTGAAACCACATCGTGTTCTATCTTGGTATCATAGCTACCAATGCAAGATGCAAAACATGGCATGGTTGAAGAAGTCTGTGTTCAAGGAGTGGCTGGGACATTGGAAGTCTCTGCTCCTTGTTCCTTATTCTTAGAGTTTATTGTTATTGATTTCCTCCTAGATGTTTTGCTTGATCCATGACTGGTTGGGGAATCAATTGATTCCCTTTGACATGGTTGATTTGGTTGTGATATTTCAGGGGCTTTACTAGATCATTTTTCTATGTATCTAGAAAGCATTGTCAAATTCACACCATCCAATTTGTTCACTACCTCTAACCCCAATATGGAAGCTAGTGCCTCTTTATCTTTGTCAGTCTCATGTCCCTATATATATAAAAAATAATTTTTTTCTTTTAAATTTAGATATAAAAAACTAAAAACTAAAAATCAAAGAAACAATGGAAACATTTACAAATCTATAAATTGACAATGAATTACCTCATTGTGGCCAAAGTCTGCTCCATTTTCTCCCTTCCCTCTACTGCTTGACATTTTGAGGTGACCTAGGGAAAATTATTTTCGTCCAGTTTGTGGAGGAAAACAAAGTACACACTGTTAGGTATGAAAGTTTTCGTCTAGTTTGTGGTATGAAAGTTTTTTTTCTAGAAGCCTTGTTCTCTGTCACATGGATTGTGAAAATATCTTGATCATCATTAAAAGATCTGAAGTTCCAATAACAATGAAATCTATGACATTGTGCATTCAATATCAACCATTGAAAAATTGAAATCCCAATCTATTAGAACAACGAAATATAAATTTAGATAAACCCTTATTTTTTTATCATTGCAACCCAATTTTTTTTTGTATGGCCACCCTCGCTATATCCTATATAAAATCGAACCCTCATTTGACCTAAAATTTTTAAATTAGAAACCACATGACCTTTCATTGAAATCCCTTTCATCAAAAAAATAAAGGAAATAGTTCACAAAAAGTAAATTTGAGGAAGGAGGCAGTGTAAATATCTTACGATGAAATATTTTTTTTGCATAAGTTTTAAAAGTGTAGTAATGGGGTTTCAGTTTTTTTTTGTGGTAAAGAAGTTGCATCAAATAGATTTTAGTTTTATTTTGAAGACAAGGGTTCGGTTTTTATATACGTAATGAAGTTGTAGCAAACATATTTTTGTTTCGGTGCTAGAAGAAACAAGGAGATGATGCAAATACCTCTTCCTTTACGGGGAAGATTTCCTCCACGACCTTAGGTTGATCCCTCAGAGGGAAAAACTTGTGTTCTTTGTTCGCATCACCCTTCAAACTCACCTCAAAACTTGCAATTTGGTATCTTCACTTGATTTTATTTTCTCTCCATTGTTTCCCTATGAGTTGTCATTTTCCCCTTTTTTCTCCTCTTCCCCGCAATGCCCTCCTCTCATCTTTTCCTTCAGGCGGGAATTTTTAATTTTTTGTTTTTGATTCATTAGTCGACACTATAGTCATCGTACTTACGCCGACTTTAGCGCCGACTTAAATCCCTAAATGTAATCTCTTTGGGGTGCCAAATGTAGCGCAAAGTGCATCTAATTTAGCACCTAGCTATGCCAAGTTGAATAAAATGTTGTCATATAGTTATTAGAAGCACTGAATTAAAATCAATTTTTAGTAATTTAATATTGTTATGGACCATTTGTCTCTTTGATGAGGTAATTAGTTCTTATTTTCCCATGATTTAATTCCCCAATTTTGTGGTTAATTTTCATTTTTAATAATTTTTTAAAGGTTGTGTATCGATTACCTATCATTTATTTAAAAAATGTAATGAAATTAAAAAAATAGTGAAATAGTTTTAGAAAATATGGTATAGGCTATTAAAACTTGATATTTTTTGTTAAACTTCAAAAGCTACATAATTCTATTTAGCAAATATGACATAAGATTCATAAGGAATACATTTTGATGTATAAAGATTCTGCATTTATTTTATGAATCTCATTTCATAACAATTTTTTTATATTTGGACTATGGATTGGGACTTGAGTTTTCATTACATTTGTATTATATCTCACTCTATAGTATACCAATATCTTGAACATAAAAATAAATATAACATAAAATTATTTGTTTAGTAATAGAAATTATTTCAATTCATTGAAGGCATG
>VDFB02293487.1:0-25299 GCA_007258455.2 Sequoia sempervirens
GTTCAATTATTGTTATTGTGCCTCTTTAGGTGCATTTGAGTGAATACGAGATTTTGGAGGAAGTTGGCATAGACATTTATGAGAAAGAAAATGATTTGGTAAAGGGGTTAGTGATCATAGAATTGAGATGCATTAGTCAATTTGTATTAAAAATCTTGAAGGAAAATTTCTATTCAAGAAACAATTGAGGAGAAAAGGAAAGAGAGGAGAAAGTCCTATGTCTACTTTAAGAAAAAAACAAGCTCTAAATTAAAGGAGAAATGACATACATATGTAAATTTCACCATTATAATAAAAGTAAAACTTAATAATTTTTAATTATGTTAAAAATATCAGTATCAATATCATAAATTCATCTGTCTTAAAAATACAAAGAGATTTTTTTTTAATTTATTTTATTTTACTTTAAAACTATTTGAGAATTATTTTATTTTTACCTTAGAGGATTAACTTTGTTTATGGAAAGAGAAAACTTGAATAGTACTCTACTTTATGTCTAATTGCATTGCATAAACACATAAAACTATCCACATCCTAACCACACCTAATTGTATCCTCTTTTAGAATTAAATAAATAAGATCAATGATTTAACTAAACTTCTCAATCATCTTCCAATCATTAATCAAATAAATACAAATTATTTACTTAATTGATTTTTTAATGCTAATATCTCTTTTATTGAAGTTCCCTGGAGTATATATTAGATTTGTATTCTATTAGAAGAAACGTTTGTAGCTGTAGATTGCTCATCTAATTCTCTATTCATCCTCATGCTCTATGAAAATATACTATTTTACTTGTTTAATACATCTTTCTTTGTTCTACTAGTTTTCCTAGACTAAGGATTGCTAGTATTTAAAACTACCTTGCAAGGGTGGTTGTTCTTTCACCACAAGGAGACAGGTTCTAGTTCAACCCCCAAAAATATGTACAAAGGTTTGTTCTATAGTAGTCAAGGATCTTATTATGTAGATTTTTTACTCCCTTTAGTAGACCAAATCAAAATATTTTGTTATTAATTTCTTTCAATACTTTAGGATGAGAGAGGTCATGTGTATTCTAGATGATTAGAATTAAATACATTGAATGACTTAAAACATTAGTGTAGAACATCAAATTGTGCAAAAATATGTATTTAATTGACTTAAGGAAAGAATTTGAATGGGGCTAGTTAGCCGAAGTTTGAATTTGAGTTTTTCTAAGGAAGGGGACAAGTCCATGACCATAAATGATCAGATCAAGGTGGTTAACGGTTATATACAAGTAGGTGTATGGATAAGGGTGACAAATTGAGGGGGTAAAGGTGAATGCATAAAATGAGAAATGGATTTAGGGTAATTAGCCTAAATGCATAGTGATATATGTATAGAGATGGATTAAGGCTAGACAAATGCACCTAACTTTACACGCAATTGTACCACTTGTAACTATGAAAATGGATAAATATATTTCCTCAAATTAAATAGAAAACTTAAGTAGAAATACTATAGATGTATAAATTACACCATTATAATTACATTAAAATTTCATAATTTATAATTATATTAGTAATGATTAATATCCTAAATACGATATTTAAAAAATGCAAAAATTACTAATCTATAATTATTTTATTTTAAAATTAATTAAGAATTACTCTTTTTTTAATTATAATTCTATTACTAACATTATAACTTATCATTTTCTTTTAAACCAATTTTTCATGTATTCTTGATTTAAACTGTTGTAACTATGACATATTATATTATTAATTTATATTTTAAAATACAGTTTAAATTTATTTATTTAAGTATTTTATAATGCAAATAATAAATAAATAACGATTTAAATTGTTCAATTTGAAAGCTTAGGGAAACTTAAAATTGGCGTGCAACGAAATTTACCACCAAACGCTGCTCTTTCTTTAAATTAAAAAAAATTGGATGATACAACTTTCTTTTTATAAATTAAATCAATAAAAATGCACGACATAATCTTATTTCCAGGACTAGTTGTCGAGTCAGCTGTTCAAAAAATTGACCATATAACCCTACCAACTCTGCCTTGCCGGCGTCTAGAAGATAGGACATAATCTATCTTATTTCCATGACTAATGCTGAAATTCAAAGTTTTTTGCCGATGAATAAATCCATCTAACATTGAGGAAGATCAGAAGGAGGCGGCGGCAATTTTTCAGAACTTCCTGCTCCGTCCTCGGTAAGAAATACCATATCAAAACCAAGTGCAGAATGAGATTCGAAATGGCAATGCACCAACCAAACTCCTGTGTTAAAAAACAAACAATATGTAATTTAGCTCTAAAGAAGTAAAACATGAATAGAAACCTTAAAGCATTAAAATACATGCTAATGATTTAAACCATCTTACCTGGATTGTCGGCTACAAATCTAATGGCCGCCCACCCACCAGTAGGAACTCCAACAGTGTTCAACATCTGAGGATCTATCAGATTGAAGTTTGCAGGGTCCGTTTCGGAATTATAGTTACCAAAGCCTTGTCCCACAAGATAAAAATCATGGCCATGAAGGTGTATAGGATGGCTCTGTATAGTAACAATCCCAGTGTTCTGAAACACTATTTGAACAGTACTGTTGAATTTCAGAACTTTAACTTTTGTCCCCAACTCGGGCTCCCAAAGACTCAGGGGCACAGATCCAGTGTAATTGAATGTTTGGGGAGGATTATTTGGGAAGTCTCTGGTAAACACTCCATTTACACCATTATAATATGCCTGTAATATGGCTATATCAGGCAGATCGAATGAAATGTTATTCAAATTTCCAACGGCTCTTACACCGTTGTTCTCTGGGCAGGAATTCTCGGGACAGGTAATGAGTCCCAGTCCCTCTGTTATAAACATTTCTTCATCAACAGTCTGTGGGACGGAGGAGTTCAGGCTTCTCAGGTCTGTACTGAATTTGAATGCGGTAGCCGTGTCGTTAAATGCAGGAAAGTCGGGCAAGAGAGGGCTAGATGCATTGAGGTCGCCTTCGTATTGCAATATTGCTGTAGCAGGTGTCTCTAAGTATGCCGTCCCATCAGGCTGGCTGTTGTATACGCGGGTGCCAATGTAGTACTGCCCTAACTGCTGGTCAGCTGTTATGAGCACATCCATGGTGTTACCTGGCTGTATGGTTTGGTATAAACGGCATCCACTGCCACAACAGTCATATTGTGCTGCGCAATTTTGAAGAAGGATCCATGAAGCATGCCAGCATTTACAATCCTCAGCAGGTAGCTTTTTCCTTTTTCAACCAAAATCCGGACAGTATCTGCATCCATGATTAATTCAGTAGATAGGGAAGGGTATCAGTAGCTGTTATGACTAATTTCGTATATTCTAAGTTTCTAAATGGTGTGTCAGATTTGGACAATTTTTTTTTTATTATTTTTATTTCTTTGCATGTTGCATAAGAGCTTATAGCTATTGTTTCAGCTTCCAAGTTGTTACAACAAACATGAGAGAATTAGACGATGTCTCATACATATTTACTATTGTCCCATAACCGTTTGCTTTGACTAGTAGAAAATTTGCACAATTGATCCAATACATATACACAAATTTCCCAAAAATCATGCACTATTGATACCAATAAAATTTCACAACTCCAACTAAATACCTTTTTTGTAACTACTAGATATAAAGTGAATAACTATTAGTACATATAAAAAATTTTAATAAGATTTTAATTAACATGTACCAATGAATAATTATTGAAACATAGGTCTTTCTTTTAGTTTTGTCCTAAAACTTATTCCTGATTCCAAATTTATTTTGATAAATGCCCAACGTTACAAACCATTGGCAGAGCAAGGAAAATAGTCTCCAGGCTGACTGTTAATGGTGTATGCGTCTGATCCATTTGGTGTAGCTCCTGTTGCAATCGCTTCTGCTATTACATCTTCCACATTCGCATTCCACCATTCACCTGCCCCCCATAAGCAAAATTCATCAAACTAGCAAATACCTTTTGCAAATACTGTACAATTTTTCATTAGAAACGTGGATTTCATTCACAAAAGCTATGCACGTAGAAAACAGAAGATAAAACATAAAGGAGGTTTGCATGGAAGAGAGCTACCAACCCAAAATAATAGGGAACTCAGCGTCTGGTTTGGCAAATGGATAATCATTTCCAGCCCGGGGTGAAATGACCAATGCCCCATGCACAGTGGCTCTCAGATACGAGATATGTGCATGCCACCACAACGTCCCTTCCTGTCCTGTGATTGTAAAATTGTAGGTAAATTTATTCCCAGGAGTAATGGGACACTGTGTTATGTAGGCCGGTCCGTCTGCCCAGCACGATTTCAACTGCTTTACCCCATGCCTGCCAAATCAAAAATAATAAAATCATAACGTAAGTTTTTCATAATGTTTATATCGGTTTTAAGAAAATTCATCGTCAGTAATTCACCATCATCAATTCATTATCGACCATTCACCATCAGCAATTCATCGCTGCAGCATATTCATCGTGTATATAATTTACCTCCAACAATTTCATCGTCATGGTATATTCACCACGTATACCTTTTTCAATATTTAAGTGGTCAAAAGTGCTAAAAAAAAAATTACAAAACTTTTTATTGAACGTAAAAAAGATATTTGTGGTGAATATACCACATCCATGAATTATTGGAGATGAATTGTCTACACAATGACGATGAATTTACCTGAACCCGTCTATATCAATGAACAAATGGATACAATTTCGAACATAGTCTTCCTTACCAGTGTATAGTCACATTATAGGGCCCGTTGTTGTTCACTTCGACGATCAGATTATCGCCTTCATTAACGTATATGGTGGGGCCTGGATACTGTCCATTGACTGTTACAATCGTCTCCGTGTTACACACTCTGGTCACATTCTGGGTTCCAATCTGTAAGACAGTAAACAAGATAATTATGTTCCTAATAAATTCAACCTGTAACCATCATGACATCAATCTTAACATGTTCAGATTTGAAGGTATTCTACTAAAAATACTCACGGTGAAATTGTGCTGGACAAGGGCTGCAGAAGCCATCCATGGTGCTATTAAAATTAAACAGAGAAAGGAAGCTAATTTCACTATACTTGACAACCCTGCCATTGTTTGTATTTTTCTTCCTTGCAAACTAACTAAAACTTTGCAAGCTATGGAGTAATTTAGACAAGGGAACTTATTTATACTGAGAGAAGACCACGTTTGAAGCCAGAAAGCAATGGGTGCGCAGACAACGTGAGCTGTACGTAAACGCGTGTTGAAGAACTCCACATAGATGGTCAAAAAATTTAAAAAATAATACCTCTGCTACAGGGGATCAGTATCAGTATAATTGATATGAGGAATAATAGAGGTAGCAGGTTGGAAAATATGTATGTAGGAAGAAATGTAATGAACAGACTGTCGGTGTTTGTGTGAATAGATCTTTTTATTGAAATATGGATTGATTTAGTAGTCAATTAAATAATTTAATATTTCCTAAATTCAACTGTATAAATCTGTTTTGAATGTTTTCTTCAAAATTCTAGAAGCATAAAGATTTATTGACTGTAAATTTAGTGTACACATATTTGTTCTATTTGTTTTATGTATATTTTTTAAAATTTATTACTAATTGTAGAATTAAATTATATTTAAGAATAGTCTAAATTGAAAAATAGAATCACTTATAATAAAAATATAATAATACTGATACAAACGAAATGAAATGGTCAATAAAATAAAAATATAATTAAAATACAAAATATAAAAAGTTTTTAAATAAATATAATATTATACAGATATTTATTATAATCAAAATTTAATCACTAATGTCCTAAAATGAAGAATCTTAAAACACTAGAAAATAGCAAAAAAACAATTATTGTTTTTGGCAAATTATGACCATGTGCACATGCATTTACTATTTAAAGAGTTTTTAAAGGCCAATTCTCTATATGCCCTTTTACCACGAAATTGTCATCCTCTTGACTCTTTCTCCTTGGATTTTTAAGTCTTACTCCACTTTAATGCATTAATTGAAACAGTCCCGTGTTTTGAGTTTTCTACGTAGAATTTTGATCAATTTTGACATTTCATATTTTATCTGGAAGGTATTATGCGTACCATGTTCAACTTCTATAAGATATATATATCTCTTTCAATATAATGATAATTTTTTTATATCTGTTTTTGACTTTACTAAGAATATTATATTATTAATAAATTATGTGAAGTAGAGGTTTTGTAAGATGTTAGTGTTATGATTGGTTAATCTTTTTTTTCCATTTATCTCATGTTTCTTTTTAATCATATTTATTTTTACTATAATTCCATTTCATAGCATTACATCTATTTTCACTATTGTACAATCACACAATGTTCATCTTTTTTCTAAAATCACTCCTCTCCATGATCTACATCATCATTGCACCCTCCATCATACTTGTGTCTCACATGGTGTTTTACACCTATACTATCTTTTTTAATTTAAGAGGAGTAAACGCTTTTGACTTGGAGCTATGAATCGATGAGGTCACAAATGGGGGACCTCATCCCTAATATAAATTCTCAACAATTGCACCCCAATTGGGTTTGAAATATGATGGCAAGAATAACAATCAAGTGGAAGATGGTTGGATCATTGTTAAGGGAAAAAAAGATAAATCCTCTTGGCCATCTTTCGACATGACTCTCCACTCCCACAAAAAAAGTGTAAAATATAAATCTTAATTAGTCTTGTTTCGGAGCTAGTCTTTTTCGCTGGCTGCTTGTTGTCGTTTCTATAGCCTTGCTCTTTTTTGTTAAAGGGTTCTGGGTCCCTTCAAAATCTGTTTTTTCCTTTATCAAAAACAATCAACAACTTAACCATCGCACTATGCCACTATTGGCATCCCATTCCTCTATCTAATCACATGCACACACCTCATTTTGTTTCTTCCTCCATACCTATTTTCCAATCTATTAGCTATTTCATTTCTCATACCAACCATACTCATACCTACTCCATAAATCCTACCTATACTCATCTTAGTGGACCCCAACCTTCTCTTATCACCACCTCTTCCTCTACCCTAAATGAAGGGTGATCCCACAATAGTGATTTACAATTTTTGGCCAAACTGGACACTAAAATAATTTTTTTTTAACTAAATCTTCACTTTCTGACACCTCTAGCGGCTAAACCGTGGGGAATTTGAAGATGATGCAAACTAGAGTTTCATGACATTTTGTCTATAGATTCTAAATATATATTTTTTAAAATTTTTGGAATCAGATTGCACTTCTTTTTCCATCTCCTTTGAAAATTAATTTTTTTTAGAAAACAACACTTTTAAAAAGTGACGCTCACCATATAACGCATAACTTTTGTTTCATGAAGGATAAAATTCTAATTCTTTCGAATTTAGATTTGTAACTTTGATATCTAGTGATTCCACTTGGTTAGATAGTTTTTTATTGAATATTTTTTCTTTAATCAAGTTTTGAATTCAAACCAATTATAATTCAATCATAGGGCGACCGTATAACGCGTAACTCTTTTTGTATGTATCGAAATTCAATTATTTTTTCTTTGTTGGATCAAGGACTTCAATATCTAGTGCACTAATTTTTTATTTTATTTTTTTTAATAATCTACTATTTTTCCACATGTGCAGAATAGAGAGCTTGAATTTCAGTGGAAAACCTACATTCACGAGAAATAAAAAATAAATATAATAATTAAATTAAATTTATTTAAAATTATAATTTTTGGAAAGCTTATAATAAGGACTACATACTTGCAAAAAAAAAAAAATGAATTCATTTGATCCCCCAAAAGGTAAATCAAAAGTATTTTTTATCAACATTTTGATAGGTGTAAAGGAGACTCTGTTATAGGTATGGTTTAAAACTAGCGGGGTCCTATCCAAGGGGGTTTGATTTAAGGTAGTTTGATCAAACCCTATTCAATTGGAATTCTTTAACTGAAACCTTTTAAGGCTTAAATCATTATATTTTCTAAAAATGTGATTTCAGCAAAAATCAGTTCCTCCCATAAATTGTAAACTAGCTTTATGGGATCACCATGAACTAATCCAAAAGATAGATCATTGAGATAACGAATTTGATACAAGAGTTAATGGACAAGATGATGATAAATTTATAGATGATGGACATACACCATTAGTATTTGAGATTGATCCACATCCTCTATGCATAGGTTTTGATTCACCATTCGTTAAAATGTATAATGGAAAAGGTGGTCCCAACATATTTAATTAATATACTTCACTATAATATGTGTTGAGTTCATATATGAGGATCTAGATTGTTGTCCAAGTTATTTCTAGGAACTTAAAAATATTATGCTATTGAATTATTCTTTTCATTAACTCATAGGTATACAAAAATATTATGCTTTGAGTATGTTATTCCTAAAATAATTTAAATTTGATATGGGCCTTAGAGTTATTATTTTTGTGTTATTTGAGTGAGCCTAAGGAGAAAATGAGTGTATCAATGATTATTTCATAAAAGACTAATCCGTTTTTTCTAGATTGCTTATTCTTAAGAAATATAATTTCATATTAAGTGTTCTCTTACCTAAAATTTTATTAGATTAGTTTCTTTCTACTTATCAAGCATCAATTGGTTAATAACATGAAATAAAAACTATAATTACTATAATATGGTCTAACTAATAAGTATAAGAGCTAAGAAGTTCTAAATGCAAAATATAAGATTAAAAAGTTATAAGAAAAAAATGGAGTAGGTGCACTAGGAATAATCTATGGTTCAAAGTTATTTAAGGGGCTATGAAAATGGTTTAGTTAAATCACATGGGATTCAGTAGTTCATGGGTATCATACAACATTCATTCATAAAGGCGATTTAATAATAATTAATAACATAAGGTGTTATAATACTTCCTATAAAGGGGTCACCTAAAGATAAATTAATTAAGTATAAAGTTTGATATGGTGGTGTTTTATGTTGTAGTGAAGACTAGACAATATTTATATAAAATATAAGAGATAACAATTTTATCTTATAGGAAGTATATAGAGGAATGGTTGCATAACAATGAGTTTAATATTATTTAAAGATCCTAATAACCTTTAATAAATTTTAAATTTAGGATAAAAATAGGTTGTTTAGATACATGGTAAATAAATGATTTTAAATGTTGCATACAAAAGAGGTAAAAATAAAATAGGTTTAAAATTATCATACAAAAAATAAGTAGTTCTCATAGACATGGTGAAATAAGGGTATTTAGAATTGTAATTAATGTAACATGAGGCATATTATTAATAAAAAAATTATAGTATATAAATGGAAATAGAAGTACTATTTAGTACCCATGAATGAGCATTTTTAGACATAAGTAATATATATTAACTATGGTAGGCATGATGCCTCTAATAGGGTAAGACAAGATCTCTATGACTATTATTGCTAATATAAGTGTAAAATAGTATGGGAGGCATGATGCACCCGATGTAACAAGATAACTATAAAAGTATGATAAAGTAAAAAAAAGTACATTATAAAATGGGAAAGGAATAATGACCCCAAATATAATAAGAAAATCTTAGAAACAAGATAAGGAATGAAAGAATAATATGATGGTGCCACCGTAGAAGGATAGCTTTGGGATCATGGTACATGATAGCTAAAGAACATATAGGATCATACAAAATGTGGTGTACATGAGTGAACACTATAGTACAACATGGTATACAAAAACATAGTAATAATCAATTATGCAAGCAAATATACAAGAAAAAAAAAATATAAAAAGAAAATAATTTCTTTTAGATGGGGGAAGGAAAACATGCACCAAGATGTATTAAAATAAGAATGAATAAGGTATAATCAAAATCCCATAGAGCAGAGCAATAAGTAATTTGTACAAACTAAAAATCAAGACATTAAGACATATAGTTCATGGATATTATTGTGAATTATTGAATATATATAGGGATTCCATCATTTTCCTCCAAAATGCCATCATTGCATCTCAACACATGTTCTCATATATCCATTCATTGGTTCTTCCATTTTGTTCGTCATGCCTTGCCTTTTATATTACGCATTTTTCTCATTATTTTTAGTATATTTTAGAAACATATTATCAATTAGTGACACTAATTAGGAATTTATTTATTCAACCAAATAAATTTCTTATTCAATCATGATTTTTAAAGAATATTTGATATTTTATGTACCCAAACATTTAAATTTGGTATCCATGCATTCTTTCTTCCATTAAACTATACTTTTTATATTTATTTACTTGCTAATATAATTTATTTATTTAACCCATGAATAGTTTTAATGAACTATAGGATGTTTGCATTGAAGCTATTTACTTGTTGGAGGACAAGCTTCATGCTTGGACAAAATATTTTTAACTCTCTCTAACTCATCTAAGAGTATATTTTATTCAATTCATGGATAACTCCATCCCTCTCATAAAACACATCCTTCCATTTTTTTATGAAAAAAATAATGTTAAGTGTTAGCATCTAGAAATTTCCTTCATTTGTAGTGCTTAGCTTCCCTTAGATTGGCTACAAAACCTTATCTTTGAGCCATGTGGCAATCAGCTAGACCTAAACTTTTGGAATTAAAATTTTTGAATCTATGGATCATCATGAAAATATGGTTGGTAGAAGTTTTCAATAAAACATAAGGACCATGCATGCTCAATTTTGTAGCTTTCAGACGAGTTTTGAGTCAAATTTTAATGTGTCGCCAATTTGGAGCAAGTCTGAGGGGTCCCGTAAAAAGTTTTAGGTAGCTCATTTTTGGTGATGACATAGATTTTATTCTATCTTCAAATGCCCACATCTCTATTTTTGTGGCAATCAGAGGAGTTTGAGGCCTGAACTAAATTTTTTCTAAGAACCCTATCAGAGGGCTCAATTTACAAAGGAAGTGCAAAATTTCAATTTTTTGTGTAATTTTTGGTAATTACCCATTGGTCTAAAAAATAAATAATGGTGTCCTATAAATTTTCACATCCTCTAAAGGTTGTTTGTGCATGTGGTGCTGGTCAATTTGAACATTTGGCCTATAAAGAAATTTAAAATCCTAAAATTTACTAGGTTTTTAAATTTACAAATATTTAAATGTTTTTAATATTTAAATATTTTCAATTTTTTTAAAATGATATTGGGAGGGATTGAAATGCTTCAAATACTTTATAAAAATTTATAAAGGATATTTTTCTTCATGGGTTTCTTTTCCTCCATTTCGCAACCCCTCTTTATGAAGGCTTGCAGAAGTGCGGGTAACATATGGAAAGAAATGTTGCAATGCTTTAGAGGATGGTATGGGGTTTGATTGGTCAAAAAATGAATAAAGGAGCACCATAAGTCTTGTCTTCATGTGCAAGAGCTTGGAGCAACATTTTGGGACCATCTACAAACATGAAAATGTTGTTTGTACTTCCATAAAATTACCTACATCATTTCTCATGACTTGCAGCTCCTATGGCATTATTTTGGGTAGCGTTTATTGTTTAAACTTGCAAAAAACCTTTGGAACATTGTAGGAATTAAGAAGTATTCATGTTTTGTGTTTTGGGGCAGTTTTTTAAGCTATTTGGAGGTTGAATATAATTGTTTCTTTGCCTACAAAATTTTCCAAGCTATTTACCATGCCTTGGTGGTATTTTAGTGATGTTCAAACAATTTTTGAGGTGTCAAGAAGCTCAAAATCTTCTTGCAAGTGTTTCTCATGATCAATACATGTTCTCAGTGCCATTTCATTTATGAAAGTGCCTAGAATATGCTTAAAACATCCATGAATATTGTGCAAGGTTTGTAAGATTGTAGAAATCATACATAGTTTCCATTAATACCCTTGAACTATTAGCAACGAAGGAGGGGGATTATTTATAGATATGTATAAAACTTAGTGTTGGAGTGTGTAATGTGTCCATTATTGTCTTGTCTATTTTTGCAGACCATGTTCAACATGTGAGATGGTTGTTTTCAAGGAGAAAATATGCTAATGCAAAGGGTAATGGATAACTATTTAACAAAATGTCAAATTAGTTTTTTAGAGGAAACAAAGGTATTCTAAGGGTTCTAGTGGGATAAAATGAATGATAAATGACATTTTTTAATTGTTAGTAAGATGGCTTTTAGGTAGAAGTGAAAAAATTTCACTTTCAAAGTGAAATGTAGATGGTAAATGTGTTTTTACACATTACAAGAAGTTGCATGGGGTTGGAAAGGATGGAAGGGATAACAAACTTCAGAGTGAGGGTATATGAAATGAAGATAAGAATTAGGGTAAAGTGGAATACTTAAAAAAGCCATTTTTAGCTACAAATCAAGGGGATAACAGTGTGCTAGGTGTCAATAAGAGATTCAATCTAAAATGTAATGTTCTTTGACATAACTGATCAAGGGTTATTATTGTTTTCCTACACATTTTTTGATGTGATTTATTTTTGTAATTTCCTTATGTTTGAAATGAATGGAGTAAATGCTTTTGTGAGAATAGTGGGAATGTTATATTTTTAGGTAGATTATTAAGTATGGTTACGTCACAAAATTTAGAGATCTTATTATCATAAGGTGATAACATAATAGAAGATCATCAAAATATGTTTAATATTGTGGCCTAAGATGTGGGATATATGACTCTGTAGGCCATACTTAGGCACTAGTTAGTTTTGTATAGTGTCTGCTTCTATAATGGTTCAAAATGTTATAAATCTCCATGAATTTTTTCTTTCAAGTTTATTTTATTAGGTTTTCAAAGTCTTCACAGATTTTTAAAAAGAGTAGAGGGGAAATTCCTACTTAAGAATCATTCTTCTCAGTATTAATCAAAGTGTAAGGGATCATACTTGAATTTGATTAAATGTAAAAATCCTTTATTCATATATCTCAGACTATATCATTCATCCATATTTTAAGGGTCTATAGCTTTTTTCTGTATGTGGGATTTATTATTCCCTATGACTTATAAAAGGATTACCCTCCCGAGTCTTGTGGAGCTCAGAGTACAAAAGGTTGGGTCCAATCTTTTTCATTGGATTTTCTTGTCCTCTATTTAGTTATAGTGAAAATATTTTTCTTAATCCTTGTTCCCTTGTTTTAAGCATTGTATTTTTGTTTTAGAATAAAGGGTTATAGGAAAAAAACCACCAACAGATTAGTGAATCTACTGGGGAAAATATAAGCATATCCATTTGAGGATATTGAATGACCTTCACACCTAGAGAAATAAATTGCTACAACTTGTTGGAGGATTTCATAAAATAATGGTACTCTATTGGTGAAAAGAACTCAAAAATAAATTTGATCTTTGAAGGAGTTTTTTGTTGCTTAAATATTTTGTCCTCTATAGAGAGGTGGTGATTCTATGAGTGAACTTGATAAATTGTTGAATTTTGCATCTATGGTATATGAAACTTCCATCCAAAGAAAGAAGAATTGTAAAGGTCTGCAATATTTTCTAGGTAATTACTTTTCCTTTGATCAATATTCTTAAAGGAAAAGTTATTGTATGAAGTTTATTTGTGAAGATAAACTATGAATTAGTTATTGATTCCCATGTTAGCTAAAAATTTACTTTGGAAGAGAGGGAATAAAAAAAAATCATGTCTCTAGGAAAATACATTTGCATTCTTCAAAATATAGAGGCATAATGTATGTCTTTAGATAGTGAAATGTGCATGGTAGTAAATAGATGGTTATTATTTCATAGTTGCACATTGTTGTACAAGTTTATGTGGTCTTTTTAGACCTATAAATTTTATGCAATTAGAAAAGGACACAAATATTTCATGTATTGTTTTGTAAAGAGAAATGGTTTGATATTTGAGAGATACGAGTTGTATTGGAAGGAATTAGACCTTGTTATAAGTGAAAGACTAGTTGTGAAATGGGTATGAGGGTGATAACCTTTCATTGAAAATATGTCAAAAGATTTATTGTCAAGTATAATGGTGCAAGGTTTGTAGTAGCAATCATATCTTCAAAGAAGGCCCTTCTCTGTTGAAAGATATGGAGCATTGAATTTCAGTGGCAACCATAATTTCCCAAACCCTATTCCTAATGAGGTTAGGGAACACTTGCCAAGGTTCAATGGAAAGAATTTTGAATCAACAAGCAAACATCTATAAGAATTTATGGATTTAATGAGAGATTATGAAGTAAATGCAGAGGATATTGTCATGAAATTATTTGTTCAGTCTTTGAAGGAAGATGCTAGAGATTGGTTTTCAGATTTCCTAGTGTGTTTGATCTCTTCATGGAATGAGTTTATGGCAGAATTCATAGAACAATTTGGTGAGAGAATTGGTGCAAGTTTAGTAATATGAAATTTCATGGATACTCAAAAATTAATTAGAGGAATTAGTCCCAGCTTTCAACTTGAGGTTTTCAAATTCCATAAGAGATATTCTAGAAAGCATAAGACTGAAAGATGCAATGTGTTTGGTTATATACTTGAGTGCATTTGATAAAGAAAGTGTTATCAACTAAGAGATAAAGAGCCTACAACACTACATGAAGCATATGCTACAACTCTGGACATTGAAAATAATCTAAAATATTCAATTTCAAAGGGATACATGGCTGCAAGTATTGATTATCCAAGCACACCTCATGCAAATGAAATTTATGGATCAAACAATAAAAATAATTTTCAAAGTAATAATAATTCTTATGGTCAGTTTATCATTGTATCATGCCATTAATGATGGACCCTAAACAAGTTGTAAGAATAATTTGAGGAGTGTTGAACCTATGTTGTTTGTTCAGGAATTATTTGACATAAAAATACATAAGGAGTCACCATATGAATTTTTGGAAAATTTTAGAGACACTTGGTTAGCAATCCCTTAAAATTTCAAACCTAAGGACTCTTTATGTATTGATTTGTTTTGTGAAATTTATTAGTCAGGTTTGAGTTCTTTTCCTAAAGGGTTAAAGCCCATTAACCTTGATGAAATATTTGGTTGGATTGTTATTGTTGAAATAACTAGAGGTGATTATACAAGAAGTGTCATATTTCGGAATAAAAAGTAAAATTTTTCCCATTTCACAGTATGAGAAAAATAAGAACATGATGCATATGGATGAAAAGAGTATAGAAAAAAATGAAGATGAATCTTGTATAAGTGAAGATAATGTTTATGATCATCCCACAAGAAGAGTATGTGGAGATTAATATAGGAATGGTGAAGATAAAAATACATGGTATAATGAAAAAATAGATATACGTTAAATTTTTGCTTCTAATATATTTGTTAATGAAGAATTAAAAGAAATACATGAAGTCATGACTTGTCATGTTTTGATCAATGAAAATAGTGCAAGTGCTACAAATATCCCATTGCAAATTAGTGGTCATGATATTGGAAGTGAAACTTTAAGCATTCACAAATTGAAGATTCTAAGCTTGGTTTATGTAACGATAAAATTTCTTGTGATGAAGATCATGATGATAGTGAGCCTGACTATCTTTTTGTGGATTATGAATGCTTCTATAAAGATGATCTAAAGGTATTTTCTTCATGTAAAGGATGCAATGATGTGAATTAACTAATGAAGTTGCATGTTCACAAGTGATTGAACAAGCTTCATATGATGAGTATCTAGAATATAGTTCAGGTTTGATATCAATAGAACATACTAACTTTGTGAATGATAGTGATTTTGAAGATACAAATTTGTGTTTTCAATATCCATAGCCTATGCACAGTGTTAAGAATGATGAAGATGATAATGTTGAATATGATATCAATGAACCTAAATATCTTTCTTCTGCTCATGATTACTTATGTGAAGTTGAAATGGAGGTCTTTACTTCATATAAAGAAGACATTAATACACATGTTGTTCAATATTAAATGAAGTAATTTGTTATGATTAACTAAAATGATGTAGAGTAGAAGTTTACAATATCCTAACACACACAAACAACCAATCTTTCAAACCCTTGATCATCAATCAATGGCTTCCCTTCATAATGCTTCATTCTTCCTTGTAGCCTTTCACAAAGGGATTTTTAGGCATAACTTGTGGGGAAAGCATGATAACCAAAATGTAAGAACAATTTCAGATACCCTTTTTTCCCTTATGACACATATCCAAAAATAAGATAGGGTTGCTTTGTATGAAGGGGCTCCAAATTTGATTGTCCTCACTCTAATTAGGCCTTATGGAGCAATTAGGGTTGATACAATGGGGTTAAGGGCTTCAACGGATCTCCGCGACTAATAAAACCTTCAAACACATCACACAAGGTCTCAAAAAACTATTTCTATCACATAGATAATTCTCCAATTGCATACAACAAATTTATTGCAACTAGTAGGGCTTCTAGCTCTGATACATGAAGATATCATACCTTCAAGCAATCACACACGTGATAAACTCCATCTCCTACCCTTGCAACCTTGAAACATCAAAAATAACATCAAAACAATCCATTTCACCAAGTTTCATAGATTTCTATTTGTGGAATGGATTTTTCTACATTTTATTCACTTACTGGTTACCCTACCTAGGGTTTAGACCAATCTGAAGGAAAATTAACACAACTCACTTGAATCTCAATGAAATTACATGAAACCAACACCAAATGAAATTAGATTCAATTCCCTATCATCCATAATTATTTTTGGATCAGTAAAGGATAATACAAATCCATAAAACATAAAGGAGCAACAAAGAAATGTTCATAAAATGTAGAAAATAGAGTTCTTTTATTGCTTTCACTTCAAAAATCCAACAACCAAATTCATGGTTGATGATACAAGGCATTTTAAGTTATTTCCAACCATTTCCCAATGGTCACTAACCATAATTCAAATTATGGATTAACAAAACAACATTATGTTCACTTTTGACAAAAAGTTGCTTGACACATTATGCAACATAGACAATTTTTGCATTTAGACCCTACCATTCACCTAATGAATTAATATAGACTCCAACAACCATGAAATGGTCTAAGAAGACCTTATTACATGAAGACACAAAAAAATAAAAATATAAACTTCTTGATCCTTGGAGGCATGGAAGAACTATGGGTGCCCTTGCACCATACAAGGATATGAGTTAGAATGGTTAGTGGGTGATGATGCAAATAAAGCTAAAAGTTTCTCTATTAATTCTTCAATTGAACTTGAAAGTTCTAAAAATATTGATGTTTAATATGAGTCCACTCTCCATTAAGGCAAGTTAGAGGGTAATTTTTTTTTTGGTATACATTGCAATGTTGGCCATGCTATGAATACTCTATGTGAAGAATTTAGTACATAATTAAATACTAAATTATCTAGGCCTTCTTTTAAAATATTTCACATAGGATTGTATGATGATTTGAAGAATGAGACTAACCTTTTCATTGAACCTAAGATGGAAATGTTTGTTGATGCATGCAATGTTGATGGGATTGATGTTTGTTGTGACAACCATGATTTGAATGTGGATAAGCATAGTATGGATATTGATAAATCTTATTTTCAGACCACTAGGACATATAACAATATGAATTATTTTCAATGCTCAAATGAATGTGAATACCAGTATGATACAAATAGGTTCAAGCATATACCTGTGTATGAAATCTTTTTGTTCATCACACAAAATGAGTGCCTATCAGACATGGAATAAATTTTAGAATATGAATCCATGTTTTTATGTGAGTCTTTTATTTAGTCTGATTTGTCAAATTTGAAGCTAAAATTTGACTTCAATAAATTAGAACATATATTTGTTGATGGGATTAATCTGAAAAATTTTAGTGGTAGGGTTAGTTTGCAAACATATTATGATAGTGTTGGGTATGTGTAGGATCATGATGGGCCAAAAAGTGGCAATATGATACGTATTTGTAGGGTGTGGCTGACAACTTTTTTTTACCCAAAATTGATGAAACGAAAAGGGTTTTTAAAGGAGATTCTCAGCTTTCCATGGATATAAATTATGCTTTACTTTGAATTTAATAAATAATTATTATTATTTTTCTATTTAAATTATGACTAAAGTCCTAATCGATGGGCTGATTGAAAAACATCTATAGCTTTCAAACGATATCACATTTTTTGAATCCAAAACATGTGTCACATTGTATGCTTCGTATACTATAGGATTAAAAAAAAAAAATGAATTTCATGAATTTTTGACCAAGTTAAGGTGGTCAGACATATGAGTTTTTTATATTTTTTTAAATTTGTAATAAAAAATTCATAATTAATTATTTTCTCGGAAAAAAATTACAAAGAAATATGCATCACATCAGGACATGAATCCTCTACTTATATTTAAAATAATGTAAAAAACATTATCATTTTATTGTGGTTAGGGTGGTCAGACAGACACCTATTTCTTATTTTTTCCCTGAAATTTAAGTACTACTGTATTGAAATTTCAAATTTTCACCAAATAGAATTTTTTTCTTTTTAAATAAGCCTAGTAGTTTAGAAACTACATTCCATTTTCTAAAAATTCTATTCTTACATATTTTTGAAATAATATAGATAACTTATTCAAATTTTTACATCAAGTTTCCTAACTCTGATTTTTCTAAATTTTTCGCCACTTAAGGGCCTTGTTTTTCCATGATGATCCTACACATACCCTATTTGCAGATTGTGCTTGGGTCATTCAGTGGAAAAGAAAGTGTTTGATAGAGGTAAGGAATGGTACTTAATTTTTGGGGGTCTAGGACCACCAAATGAATTTTTAAAAATGGGTTTCAATGTAGCACAAATGAGCACTTACATAGCACCTAATAGATTTGGCACATGGTCTACACCCCAAAGATCTAGAATCTTGCTATTCTTCACTAGATCATACATCCCCAAACAAGAGCCATTATTAGCACCTATAAATTTCCTTCATTTCTAGTGCTTATCTTCCCTATAAATTGACTACAAAACCCTATTTCTAAGTCATTTGGCAATCAACTATCCCTAAAATTTCAACATTCAAATTTTTCAATCTAAGGATCATCATGAAAATTTGGTTGGTATAAGTTTTGTAGCTTTCAAAAAAGTTTTGAGGCAAATTTTAATGTGTTGCCAATTTGGAGCGAGTTTGAGGGGTCCCATAAAGTTTCAGGTAGCTCATTTTTGGTGATGACCTAGATGTTATTTTGTCTTAAAATGACTACATCTTCATTTTCATGAAAATCAAAGGATTTTTGAGGTTGGAACTGAAATTTTTTCTAAGCAACCGTAGGAGGGCCTAGTTTTTAAAGGAAGTGCAAAATTTCAATTTGTTGTGATTTTTTTAGAAATTACCCATTGTTCTAAATAATTAATAATAATGCCCTACAAATTTTCAAAACCTTTGGAGGTCATTTGTGCCTATGGTGTTAGTTTGGTCATTTGGCCTATGAAGAAATTTGAAATCCTAAACTTTACTATGTTCTTAATTGACAAATATTTAAGTGTTTTTAATATTTAAATATTTTCAACTTTTAAAAAATGATATAGGGAAGGGATTTAAATGCTTCAAATTCTTTATAAAACTTATAAAGAATATATTTCTTTATGATTTTGTTACACCCCATTTATAAGTTACTAGATTACTTTTACCTTTATGAGTAAATATGATGCAAGATTATGACTTTAATATGTTCAAATGATGAATGAAATAAATGAAGATGCATTAAATTATGAATTACTCTTTAAATGCTTTAATGATGCTATGATATATGATGAATATGATTTTCAGGTTATCAGCTAACTTCATTCCCAATGTACTAAGTTAGATGTAGGAATGATTTGAACCCTCCAGCAAGGAGAGGGAGAGTATCACCTAGGAGAGGAAGTTGGTATGGAAACCATTGGTGTACCTACTTGAGTTAACACACAAACTCATGGCCTAGGATAAAAAAGCCTTGTCAAGTCAGTTTGGGCTATGTGTTGGTAGGTGCTAAACCTAGGTTCAAATCTTTTGGTCAATAGGTAAAACCATTTCTTGGTCATATTAGAACCACCTTAATCATTTAAATCAAATTAAACTAGAAAGGAAAAAATATTGTACATTTCATTCACTACAAATGTAAATATGGATATATAGGTGTGGATATGAATGTAAAGTGAAGAATATAAATGTATATATATAAGGGGTATATAGACATAGGCATTTGTGTGTGTATGCATGTATAAAAGTAATACTAATGTCTAAAATTGAATAAAACTTATATATATATATATTGTATATATATTAATACAATAAAAAGCAGGTTTGACTAAGTAAAAATAACATGTGTGTCACTGAGAAAACCCACAACTTGGCTTAAGAAACAAACTAAAAGATTTGCAGATTCCATGCGCTATGAATAGGGAGCCTTTTGTTGAGTTAATGTGTTGAGTTAATGTACAACAATTATACGAAGTAAATTGTCAAATGGGTCATGACATTTTGAGGATGTTAATAAGAGTTTTTGGGAGATAAATCTACAATCTTTTCCACTAGAAAGACCCATAACTAGAATGGGAAGGAGAAGTGGTGTAATTCATAGCTATATTTTAACTAGAAACCACTCATCAAATTTGATAAATAGAGGTAACTAGTTTCATATTTGGTGGCTCATTTTGGAAATTTTTTTGCTGTGATTATTTTTTGTGTTTCTTGTGTGTATTTGTGAGAATTTTGGAGTATTTTATTGTACGTATTGAGAGTAATTTCATTGAGAGTTTAGGGAAAAAAATTATGAGATTGATAGCATAGATATTGGATTAGATTGGAGATAGGTTGAGTTTGGAGGAGGTAGCAAGATGAATCTTCTTGGCATTGAGCATAGAGTTGTAGGTTCTTCACTGGAAGCTATATTTTCTAGGAATATTTAGTTATTCTTAACTCATATTATTTTCGATTTTGGATGCTTGTCTTGCTATTTATTGTAAGTAAAAACCAAGAAATTTCTAACCTACAACATTTTCACATGCCAAAATTGTGATCCACTCTTGGCTTTTTGGGATAATATATGCAACACTTTTTGTTGACCCTTTTTGCAAGCACCTTCATATTATCATTCCCCTCAGTTTGCAGCCCTATCTCATTGCAGTTCCAAATCCATTGGGGTCCATAATTCCTCGCTATGTATGCCTTCTCTAATGTTTCATAGAATACAAATACAACTACAAGCCTAAGATTCATAGCAGAAACTCTATCTTTCCCTCGGGCTATTCTCAAACATAGATCAGGATGCTTCTTTTGAACCCCATCTACCATGACTTGTCGAGAAGCCCATCTTTGAATGGGTTAGGCCTCATTTGGCATATTTTGGCCACTTCGACTTTGATATTCACGATCTCCAAACTGGTCAACATTAGCCATCTCCTTGCACCATTAGATGACCATTGCCTCTTCTTCATCATTTAGGGTTGTTGGGGCCCCTTCCTTTTGGTAGTGGTGACACCACCTAGCCAATTTGACAACGTTGTAGTTGGAATACGCCACTTTTTGGACCACCCTCTTGTTGACATGTTGTTGTCTTTGACATCTTCAGCAACATGTTCCATGTCAACCATGGTACATTCCCACCAAAGTACAACCTTTTTTGTTTTTATAATTGGGTTAACATGAAGTATAGGTTTGGTTGGCTAGTCCACAGAAATTACTATCTCCTCATCATTGATTGGTTGTTCGATTGTCTGCTAAATGGGAATGACTATGTTCTCTTCATCGCTATGTGGTAGTTGCACACCTCTCTTGTGTGCAGACATAGTTGTCTGCCTTTGCTTTGTTACGGGTTGCATGGTATTTGTTGTTGCTTTATTCTTCCTCTACATTGAACCAATTCAGTGATTAGTAAACATATCACCAATTCTAAGTCTTACCAATAAAAGAATGATACAAATTGAAACAAAAAATTCATACATGTAAGAGTGAGTGTAATTGAAGAACAAACTAACCATGCATCTAATTGAGTTGATTGTAAATGATCAAAGGTATGTATGTGATGCAGGAGCATCTAGTGGTGTGAGGGAAATCCTACATCACCCAAAACAAAAGAAAGATTTTAATTTTCTATTGGTTGTTTCTTGGATGTTTTTCAATTTCTGGATACCTCTTTAGCTATTAAAATATTTGAAGCCAAATTTGAGGCCCTTAAAGGCCCCAGATGGGCCTAAAAATTTGTGGATACATCTATTTTTTGAGAGCTTTCCAAAAAGGTATTATCATTAAAAATCCGACAGTCAGATTAAAAGTTATGGGTTCCGGAAGTTGGTGCATTTTTAGAAATGTGCTAATTTTCGAATGTGAATTTCAAATTGTAATTTGGGCGCAAAACTGCCAAAACTCAAATTTGAATGTTGTTCTGGCTCCAAATTGGAAAGGAGCTCTATTTATGGGCGAGATTCTAATTTTTGGTAGCTCTTTGGGAGAAAAGAGTTTGCATGCTGTGAAAGGGGGTCTTTTGTACTTTTCTGTAATTTATGTAATTTGCATGTATCGCAGAGCTTGAGGATTTTTGATCCTCTACATGTAAGAAGTTCCATTCTAAATAATAATAAAAGTTCTTTGGTTGTTGGCATCATTTTCTGTGTCTCAGGTTTGCTCCCTCGTCAGGTGGTATCAGAGCGGGTTTTCTTGAGCGTGTGGATAGATCATCGATCGTGAGGCAGTTTGCACCAGGACCATGGTTTTAGGTTCAAGATATTCAAGATGCCTCCAAGAGTGATTCTTGGTAGGTGTGGCAGTGCTAGAGGTGGCAGAGGTGGCAAAAATGCTGGTGGAAGAGATCCATTGGTGGTTGAGGGTTTTAGAGCCCTCTAGAGACAAATTGATGCATTGGAGGAACAAATGAGAAAAGGGATAAACCCAGGAAGGAGAGGAGAAAGCGTGGATGAAGAAGAGGTTGAAGATTCAGACATTGAAGAGGAAGAAGAATCAATTGATCAAGATTAGATGGGGCTGATAAGGGCTATTTCAAAGATTGGAAAAAGACCCAGAATAGAAGTCCCCAATTATTTTGGAAGTTTGAACCCGAAAGAGTTGATTGACTGGATCAACAAGCTAGAAGAGTACTTTGAGTATGAAGAAGTAGAGGACCCAGATTGAGTTAATTTTGAAAAAATGAAGCTGAAGGGCCATGCCAATATTTGGTGGAAAGAGGTCCAGTTAGAGAGAAATCGAAGAGGAAAATGAAAGATCAGCAGTTGGGATCGCATGGTGGAGAAACTGAAGAAGTAGTTCATACCAATGGACTATGAGTTAGATCTGCTAAAGAAATTGCAAGGGTTGAAGGAAGGAAGTAGATCTGTGAAAGAATACATAGAATATTTTCACAAGATGATCATCAGAATGGGCCATGTAGAGGCCAACAAGGAGAAGGTAGCCCGTTATCTTAATGGGTTATGACCGAGCATTCAAGAGGAGCTAAGCTTGGTCAGAATGACCACCATTGAGGATGTGTATCATTTTTCTCTTAAAGTTGAGGAGAAATTGAACAAAAGATTTGATAGAAAGCAAAAAGGACAAGGAGGTCAAAGCGGAAGGGGTAGTGGAAGATCTTTTGGAAGCCGAAATGACGATGAAAGAAAAAATGAAGATGTGGGTACTAGTCGAAGCCAAAAGAATGATAACTTCTACTGCCCTCATGATCAAAATAGTGGTGATCAAAGAGGTAGAGGATGAGGAAGATCTAGGCCAGGACCTGGAAGAGGTGGTTTCAAAGGAACTTGTTTCCATTGTGGTGAAGAAGGGCATCAAGCCTATGAATGTCCACAACACCAAGGAAGGACAGACAGAAGGCCAAAAGGTCATGGAATGGTTGCACATGCAGATGAGGAGGCTCAATCAGGGCATTCAGATGATGCAAAAAGGGGAGAATCCCTAGTGGTTAGAAGAGCCCTAGTGACTGAAGAGAAGGAACCAGAACAGAGGAAGAATCTATTTTGCACAAGGTGCAAGTGTGAAGAAAAATGTTGTGATGTCATTATTGACAGTGGGAGCACCGATAATCTAGTGTCAGAAGAGATGGTTATAAAGTTGAAGCTGAAAAGGGAAAGGCATCCGCATCCATATCGGATTGCCTACTTGTAGAAATACCACAAAGTCCTAGTCAATGAGTAGTGCCTAATGAAGTTCAAGATTGGAAGCTATCGTGATGAGGTACTTTGTGATATCATCCCCATGGATGCGTGTCATATATTGTTGGGGAGGTTGTGGCAGTTCGATAGGCATTTTTTACATGATGGCCATGCAAACACTTATTCCTTGATGAAGGATGGAGCCTGCCATAAGTTGAAACCCCTGAAGAAGGATGAAGAAAAGGTATGCAATAGTGCTAGAATTTGTTTTGCTGATGGAAGGAAATTTTTAGAAGGCATGAAGCATGAGCATATGTGTTATGCTTTGATTCCTAGAATGGATAAGGAAGATAGTGAGAAGGTGCCAGTAGAACTTTCTAGACTATTGGATGAGTTTCAAGAGATTATTTCTGATAACATACCTGAGGGTTTACCACCAGTGAGGAAGATCAGCCATTAGATTGAATTGATCCCTGGAGCTAGTTTGCCAAATAAGGCAGCTCAGAGAATGACTCCTGCAGAAAATGAGGAGTTGAGCGGATGGAGTTCGAGGAGTTGTTGAAAAGAGGTTTGATTCGAAGTGAACCGTAATGTAGGCCATATGAATGGCTGCCTAAAAGAAGGATGGGAAGTGGAGGGATGTGTACAGACTCCTAGGCCATAAATAAGATAACAATCAAGTATAGATTTCCCCTCCCAAGGATGGATGACCTGATGGATTGTTTGAGTGGAACTCAGTACTTCACAAAGATTGATCTGAAGAGAGGATATCACCATATCTGGATTCATGAGGGAGATGAATGGAAGACTGCCTTCAAGACAAAAGAGGGCCTGTACGAGTGGTTAGTCATGCCTTTTGGGCCTGACACTTGATACTGCCAGAAGAGCACATTGGCGGCTCATGAGCGAGGTATTGAAAGGATTTCTAGAATTTTGTTATTGTACTTAGATGATATTTTAATATTTAGTAGTCCATGGGTGAGCATTTGATGTATATTTGTAGGAGTCTTTGAAAAGTTGAGAGAAATTGTTGATTAATCTGAAGAAGTGTAGTTTTGTAAAGAAGGAGTTAGTGTACTTGGGGTTCGTTGTCTCGGCAGAAGGCCTGAAAATGGACCCAGAGAAGGTGAAGGCTATTCTGGAATGGCCTACCCCAAGAACTGCTACTGAGGTGAGATCTTTCCATGGTTTAGCAAGTTTTTACAGAAAGTTCATTAGAAACTTCAGTAGTATTTGTGCACCCCTAACTGAAACAATGAGAGGGGATAGAAAAGAGTTCAAGTGGAGCACTGGAGCAATGAAGAGTTTTGAT
>VDFB02293488.1:0-34216 GCA_007258455.2 Sequoia sempervirens
TGAAAATGTCACTCTTCAGCTGTAATATTTCCTGGGCTAACCAAGGATATTCTGCATATTCCATATGCCCTGAAAATAGTAAAATGAAAAGAAAAATAAAGTCTATCTGATGCTTGCCAATTTTGCCACTTGTGAAATGGTATCAATAATTTTTGTTTTTGACTTCCATATACATGGTCTCCTATTTAGCATTTCAGATTACATTGTTTCTGCTACAACCTATATCAATTATTGTCTATTGCATTGTGATTTTCTGCAATCCAAAAATTACCATACTAATATGTCCATACTTAAGAAATTTATTTATAATAAATTACATAATAGATTTAACATATTTACTTCAAAATATTCTACTGAAGATAGGCTGTGCAAAAAGGTTTAACTTTTACTGTCATTTGTAAGATTGGATAGGAATTCTCCCTGAGAGGGTTTAGGCTGATCCCCATTTTTTTTAAATCATATTTTATCTGAATTTCATGAAAATTTGTTCCTTGATTTTGGCCATGTGACTGCATGCAGGTTCGGAAGAGGCCTTTGAATAAAAAGGAAATAGGTAAGAAGGAAGAAGATATTGTCACTGTTAATGATACTTCATGTTTGACTATTCATGAGCCCAAATTAAAGGTTTGTTTCATCACTTGTAGGATGTTTCTATTGCATAACTTTTATGGTATGCTTTATAGTGTTATACCAAAAAAGTTGTTTTGTTTTAGAAACAACCATTCCTTTATGTGATGGATCTAACATATGTACAAAATATTATGTGAAAGACTTTTCTTATTAGGCTCTTTGTTTCATCACTTATAACGTGTGCTTCAATTCATCAAAAATAACACATTTAAGACTAGTCCCTACTATATCATTTATATTCTTTGGTACCTTTTTGTTTTGAATGTCACAGTTTATAGGAATTGTATATTGTTTCATCATTTATATGGCAATTAGGAATTAAATTAAAACTTATATTGTCACTGTTAACATTAGAGTTCAAGTTACAGGTTGTTTCAATATTGATGTAGAAACAACAAAAGGGATGAGGAAGTCCTATATACCAAGAAGGGTGATCCCACAGTATTGGATTACAATTTTTGGCCAAACTGGACATTGAACTGAATTTTTTTAACTAAATCTTCACTTTCATGCACCTATAGCTACTAAACCATGAGGAATTTGAAGATGATGCAAACTAGTGATTTATGACATTTTGTTTGTAGATTCTAAATCTTTTTTTTAACTTTTGGAATCAAATTGCATTTCTTTTTCCATCTCATTTGAAAACTAATTTTTAATAGTAAACACCATTTTTAAAGAGTGATGTGTACTTGCTAACACAAATTTTTTTCTATGAAGGATAAAATTCTATTTTTTTTCTAATCTAGATTTGTAACTATGATATCTAGTGCATGCAATTGGTTTCATAGTGTTTTATTGAATATTTTTTTCACTAATTTTTGGAATTTAATCAATTACAATTTGTAGGGACATAGGTCATTTTGCTAACACATAACTTTTTTTTGTATCTTTTTTTTTTGTTAGATCAAGGACATCAATATCTAGTGCATAGATATTTTCAGATTTTTTTTTTGATAATCTATTATTTTTCCACATGTGTAGAACAAAGAGCTTGATTTTTGGTGAAAAGTCTACATTCACCAAAAATATATATATAATAATCAAATTAAATATACTTGAAATTATACTTTTTGGGAAGCTAATAATAAGGGCTACATACTTACAAAAAATAAATTTTAAATAAATTCATTTGATCTCCCAAAAGGTAAATCAAAAGTTGTTTTTTATTAGCATTTTGATAGGTGTAAAGGAGACTTCATTATAGGTATGGTTTAAAAATAGTGGGGTTCTATACAAGAGGGTTTGATCTAAGGTGGTTTGATCAAACCCTATTCAAGTGGAATCCTTTAAATGGAACTTTTCAAGGCTTAAATCTTTGTATGTTCTAAAAATATGTGATTTCAACAAAAATCAGGATGTTCCAAAAAGTGTAAACCACTATTGTGGGATCACCCATAAACTATATTGAATTGTTCCTCTCCCAGCTATATCAAATTGGTTGTAATATCGTGGCATCTATGATTTGTGTGCTATCTTAGGGGGGCCCTGAATAGTCTTTCCACTTCCTAATTTTTAAATACTCATTCATTTTTAAACACTTTTTCTTGATGTAGCCAATTTGTCTACTAGTGTAGTTTGATGAGTTGTAGTTTTGAGGTTTGTCTCTAGGTATTTTGCAGCATCAACCTCTTGCTCTAAAGCCTCCAAGTGTTTCCTACTTTGTTCTGCCATTTCTTAAGTTGATATAAATAGTGATGTAATTTTTTAGCAATTCAATTAGTGATGGTTCATTTAGTACTTCTATATGTGTTTCAGTTCCATATTTCGCTTATATTCTTCAAAGGAATTGTTGAGTTTGACATTGAATGCTTACTATTTTTGTTCAATTCCTTATGCTTCTGGTCATAGACAAAAAAAATAATGTGTTGTGCTTGCAAACTATACTTGACAAAGAAATTTTTCGTTTTCCTTCATTTCTCTTCTCTATAAGAGATCTTTTTTGGTGCAGACAAAAGTTTTGGTTCCATGAAGTCAAAGCAAGGGTTTTCCTTGATTAGGAATCATTATACACATTTTTTATAGTTAATATTAGATTGCAATTATAATTTTGTACTTCAACAGCAAGAATCTTTTTTTTTACTTCAACTTTAATTTTATGCATTTGGAGGATGTAAATTGGATGGACTCATTGCAAAACCCAGTTGCTCTTCCTTGCCTGCCAATAATCTATACAACATTTTTCTCAACTGAATTTTGTTTATGGGAAAAGGCAAGTAACTGAATTGTCATTACTCACAAAATTTTTCACATATATCCTCTTAGTCCTTTTGGTATACATGTTAGCGATGCATAACAAATTTTGTCACTAGTGGTAGTTCCAATTGTGTACATTTTCCCAAAATGTTAGTTTGGCCTAATTTTTACATCCAGTTGATTATAGATGCTCTGTAGTATTCCAGTCTAGCATAATCTTGTATCTATAACACATACACTTCTATAAACTACCCAAGTTGTTGCACTTTACCTTTGAATTTTTTGTGCAATGTTTAGAATCTATTGAATACCAACAAAACATATCAAGCTCAGTCATCATGCCATCTACTTTAGTTGTTGTAGTGCATTAATCAATGAATCTTGTTGGAAACCAAATTGCAATTAGCAGCAACAATGATTTGTGCTTCTTGATACACCTTCAGTTGCACAAGCTCTACCTTAGTCAAGTATGTTGGTTCTAGAAGTGCATTGAAATGTCCTGCCAACATTTTCCCTAGATGTAACCAATTGCTTTGTCCTCAAGGAAATTTAACAAATGAAATTTTCTATTGCCACAACTAAGAAGCTCTCCAATGTGTGTTCAAAATTGGGGAAATGAAGTTTGTGTTCAAAACCAATGCTCCTCCATTTGAATATACCCAATGTTTAGTTTTCCAATGTTGTAGCTTGAAGCCCATCCTTCGAATTGGAACTATTGGGGATGACCCTGTTGATTTGTCAAGTCATATCATCAACATTAGTAATCAATCCCTCAATGTCAAGAATCCTTTGTCGATATCACTCTTTGAAATCATCTTCATTTCATACTTGATCTCTACCAAAACTTTTGTATTCTTAGCCAAATTTCAATTGGTGTTTTCAATTGTTGTGCTCCAGTCTAATCCTCTATACAGATCAATGATATGTTGTATGACATTACATGTAATCCTTGAGGCACCTGTGTGTCCCAATAAATAAATAAACAAATTATTCTACCACCCCACAAATTTTTTCACCTTGTATTTTTAGTTTAGCAATTGAATATAAGTTCTCATTACATAAGGACTTAGTTGTCATAGGTTTTGAGATGCTTCTAACTATTAAAAAAATGGGTTCGGAAGGCATATACATGATCACAAATGCAATCATGAAGCAAACTAACCTAACAAACTTTCTCCACAAACCTGCATTCAATTAATGTTTTAGAATAAATCTACATTTAGTTCCAAGATATAACACAAAATTCATTTATGGTCTAGCATAACATCGTATCATCAGTAGTCCAAGCATTAGAATGTGTTCCAAACCAAATAGCTAAACACAGAAAAGGGGCAAAGTTTTATATAGACCCCTCTTAACCTCCCACAACCAAGATGGCCCTTTTTCCAACTTCAAAAACCTTTCAAATTCTAGCTTCTACCAAAAATAGATTGACTTCAACACTTTGTCAATAAATGGTTTGCTACTAGAGGTGAGTTGACCATTGGAAAACACAAAATTCACTTCTTATGGAAGTAGTGAACATGTCAAACTTTTTTTTCCAAGAACATATAATGTCACCTAATTATTCTTTTTGTGTTTCTACTTTGCTACTATACTATATTTAGAACATTTGTTCATGAGCACAATTTTTCCTCTTATAATTTGTATTATACTCTAATGATGTTGATTAGAGATTGTGATATATGGCTTTAATGTTAGTTTCTATTTACGATAATACTGGATAAGATTAATTTTTATTGGGAAAAGATTGCATTGTGGTCAATGTAGGATTCTTAATGAAATCATTTATTGTTCCTAGATAATTTGGAAACTTGTCTATATCAAAACAAAACCTTGAGAGTTGGACTTTATGGAGTAGAGCATCCACAACAAGTGAAGACTGCCTTGTAACAGATATTTTTGAGGAACCTACCATTCTATAATCTAGCTATTATAATATGTTGGTCATAATGTGTAGATATGTCTTATTCTACAATGCTAAAGTTCTTCTACTGTATTTGGATAGAGAATTGTAGCAATGGTTTTATGCCTTATGGTAAACAGTTGATGCAATGTTGTTATAGTTTTATGTGTAATGTTAGGAAGTTATGCATTCTAGTGAACACATACAATGTATTAGATCTTTATATAATATTATTAAAAAGTCAGTTGTTTATGTGAGGGGCTCAGTAGTGCATTGTAGAAAAAAATTTGGTGTTTAAGTCTTTCAAGCTTTATTGTTAGAAAAGAGTTGTTTAAAGTGTATTCAATTATGACATGGAGCCAACACTAGATAATGCATTTCGTCAGACATACCAAATGTATTGTTGGGAGCAAAGATAAGTTTTTGTTCAAAGCATGGCATTAAATGAATGAGGATTTGAAGCATTTTACGCTTATTTGATGGTTTCACTTTCTTTTTCTTGTTACTTTAGCAAACTAGTAATGAAAGAACAAGTGACATTCATATTGGGTTCATACATTTGGTCTGGAAAGACTTCTCATAATGGATGACAAGTTTGGTTGTTTCCTCCCTTGGAAAAACAATTTAAGAGTTATAAAGTTTTGGAAAACAATTTGCATCAAAATTTCTTGAAGTTACTATTTGAATTTAAGTGAACTTGAAATTACCTCTCCACATGAAATTTTAAGCTTTTTCCCATCTTCAAGTTCAGAAATACTCTCTCCAAATAAGCTAAGGGTTGTTTTGACTGATTCAAGGGGTCTAGCATCAACCTCTCCCATGTTAGGAGCAATTGGTATTTGAAGATGGCAATTTTTTTTTCCTTAGAAAGGTCAACTCATCCACCCTTGAAATCATTTGAATCTCCCTTCTTAAATTGAGTTTATCTTTTAGGTTTCATCCAATGCTATTGGCATGTCATTGTGTCTTTGTCAGTGTATGTTCATCTTATCTTTGCATGCTTGAGAGTTCATTATTTGAGGTTGTCTTTGTGGTATTTGAAAATTGATTTTTTTTATTTGTGAGCATTTATTATATCAACATAAAAAAAAAAAGGCCAAACAGGCCAAGAATGATGAAGAAGATGATGAGCAGAAGAGACTTAGGAGACAAGAAGAAGAACCTAAGAAAGACTAAGGAGAGGAAGAGAGACACATATCCTTGAAAGCATCAAAGACGCCCAGAAACAAGCACGTGAGGCAATCAGCCCAAACATGAAAAGAACCTAGGCTTTTTTCCCATGTCATGAAAGGAGAACCTCCATAGTCCACTAAGAGCCTCCTCCCACAACCTCCATTCCTTCAATATGGAGTTTCTCTGCATCGAATTTCTGTCCTTTCTTCTTAGCAGTCCCGCAGTTAAGTTTAATTTTGTTGCTATCATGTTGAGCAATCCCAAGTTTCCGTAAAGGAGCCAAAATTAAATCTCATTCAAAGAGCTCAAATTCTCCATGAAAGGGTATGTCATCCGAGTCCGAATCATATCCTCAAATGTGTAAGGTAATCGATCTTCAAAGATTAATGTCAATGCAGATTCAAAAAGAATCCCGATTCCCATAGCCACCGATAAACTCAAATAGAAAACAAATGAAACCAGACAATTACATACAGCTGCAATTGAATATCAATTAACATTAAACTATATTAACCATACCAAGAATTCATAAAAATAACAGAGTGCTCTATTTTTATCAGAAATATAATTATGTGTTCTATTTTGAAAACAGAACTGTTCTGTTATTGCCACGCACAAAGAATACAGGATAATGCTTATAAAAAGATAAGATGCAGCATCTAAGACAGTCCACTGCCCACAAAGAAAAGCATATAAAAACAGAAAATTGCTGAGTTTTTCCTAAGCTAAGCATGCGTTGCATGCTTTATTTGAATAAAGCAGAAAAAACAACTTTAAAAGAATAAACTACTTTAAAAACAAAACAAGCAGCTAAGAATAGCCACGCAGGAAAAAACAAAGATCTTCTTCAAATCAATTCTCTTCTAAATAAGGATCCGCCAAGTCAGCATCAATTATCTTCATACTCCCCCTTGATGCTAAGAGGGCTCACGATCTGATCTCGAAGTGACAAAAACTGATTTGTTGCAACTGCTTTAGTGAAGATATCTGCTAACTGATCCTTAGTGCTGATGTGCTTCAATTCAACTTCCTTCTTCTGTACTAAATCACGGATGAAGTGATACTTCAAATCAAAATGCTTTGTTCTACTGTGATGAACCGGATTCTTTGCTAACTTGATGGCACTTACATTGTCACAATAAACCACTGTAGGTTGAATCTGCTTCTCTCCAATTTCTTCTAAAACTTTTCGAAGCCAAAGAGCTTGTGTACCTGCTGAGGTAACTGCAACATACTCTGCTTCTGTGGATGAGAGAGCAACCATGCTTTGTTTCTTGGAACTCCAAGTAATCAAACCAGAACCAAAAGAGAAACAATTTCCAGATGTAGACTTACGATCATCCATACTACCTCCCCAATCTGAATCACTAAAGCCAACAAGATTGAATCTTTTAGAAGAGTAGTAATGAATACCATAATTTAGAGTACCTTTCACATACCTCAAAATTCTTTTAGCTGCCTTCATGTGTATTTCTGATGGATTTGTCATATACCTTGAAACAAGTGAAACTGAATATGCTATATCAGGTCTTGTGTGGGTCAGAAACATCAAACTCCCAATAATACTTTTGTAAGCAGTCTCATCAACTAATTCAGCACCATCATTCCTACTCAACACAACTCCATGAGCACTTGGAGTGGAGTATGGTTTACAATCAACCATGTCAAACTTCTTCAACATATCTTTTGCATATTTGG
The DNA here is from genome assembly GCA_007258455.2 of Sequoia sempervirens. Lineage (NCBI taxonomy): Eukaryota > Viridiplantae > Streptophyta > Pinopsida > Cupressales > Cupressaceae > Sequoia > Sequoia sempervirens. The sequence goes on from VDFB02293488.1 coordinate 7,604, forward strand.
TTTGGCAAATGAAAATTTCATTTTTACATTGATAAACCTCCATTCCTAAAAAATATTTCATGAGACCAAGATCTTTCATTTCAAATTCTTTCATCATAGCAATTTTGAACTCATCTTTCATCTTAGAACTGCTACCCATATACAACAAATCATCAACATACAAACTTATAATAAGAATATCATTACCTTCTTGTTTGTAGTAAAGGGTAGGTTCACTCTTACTTCTCTTGAAGCCATTCTCCTGAAAGTATCCATCAATTCTTGCATACCATGCTCTTGGTGCTTGCTTGAGGCCATACAAAGCCTTCTTCAATTTGTAGACATGATTCTCTTTTCCTTCCACTTGAAAACCTTGTGGCTGTTCCACATATACTTCCTCTTCTAAGTACCCATTCAAGAAGGCACTTTTCACATCCATATGATGTATGCTCCAATTCTTTTGAGCTGCTAATGAAATCAGCATTCTAATGGTCTCTTGTCTTGCAACTGGTGCAAACGTCTCTTCATAGTCAATCCCATACTTCTGTGTGAAGCCTTTAGCAACTAATCTTGCCTTATGCCTTTCAACACTTCCATCACTGTTATGCTTAGTCTTGTAGATCCATTTGGTGCCAATCTTCTTCTTGTCATGTGGAAGCTCTGTAAGCTCCCAAGTATCATTCCTATGAATGGAATCCATCTCTTCTTGCATTGCTTGCATCCAAACCTCATTAGTACATGCTTCTTCAAAACATGATGGTTCAAAATCAGCCTTGGTAAATAAAGCAAAATTAACTGTCTCACCTATTGGATTTTCTTCATGTGCTTGATTGGCACTCCTTTGATAAATATCACTCAAACTTTTTACCTTCCTTCTAGAACTTGGAGTTGAAGATGGACTTGAAGAATTAGATGAGGGGCTGCTTGGTGGATTTATAGCAATTGGGACAGCAACATTAGTGGGCTGCTCATGATCAATATCATCATTCAAAACAGATTTTGACTTCTCCATTTGGCCTTTTTGATGACCATAAACTCCCCCTTCATCAAAAATCACATCTCTTGAAACAATAAGCTTATTAGTGAGAGGATTATATAACCTGTAAGCTTTGCTTTCCTCACTATACCCAACAAAAATACATGACTCACTTTTAGCATCTAACTTTTGTCTATTCTGATCAGGTACATGAACATAAGCTAAACATCCAAAAACTCTAAAATGATTAACATTAGGCCTTTTCTCATACCATGCTTCATAAGGAGTCATCTTCTCAAGTGCACTAGTGGGACTTCGATTGAGAATATACACTGCTGTAGCAACTGCATCTCCCCAATAAGAGTTACTCAATCCCTTGGTTTGTAACATGCTCCTTGCCATTTCTACCACAGTGCGGTTTTTCCTTTCAGCTACCCCATTCTGTTGAGGTGTGTATGGAGTGGTGAGCTGCCTCTTGATGCCATTCATATCACAATAATCTTGAAAGGCTCTTGAACAAAATTCTCCTCCACGATCAGTTCTTAAACATTTGATTTTGCACCCTTTCTCATTTTCCACAAGTGCTTTAAACCTCTTGAATGTATCAAGGGCTTCATCCTTAGCCTTCAAAAAATATACCCAACATTTTCGTGAGTAATCATCAATAAAAGTGAGAAAATATGATGACTTACCCAAACTCTTTGTTTGCATCGGTCCACAGATATCTGAATGAACAAGTTGAAGGGGGTAATGGGCCCTCCATGCAGTGCCTTTTGGAAACCTTTCCCTTGCATGCTTTCCTTTTGCACATCCTTCACAAACCTCCTTGTGCTCTTCAACCTTGGGCAAACCAGCAACTAATGCTTGTGAGGTCAAAAGCTTCAAACTGTGAAAGTTTAAATGGCCATACCTTAGATGCCATAGCCAACTTGTATCCTCAAATGCCATATTGGCAAGGCTGCTGTTATTTTCACCAAATCTCAATGGAAACATCCTATTTTTCGTCATAGGAACAACTGTGACTACTCTGTTTCCCTGACTCTTATCAAAAATTGTACATTTCTTATTTTCAAAAACAACTCTATAGTTCTTCTCACATAATTGTCCAACACTTAACAAATTATGTTTTAACTCAGGAGTGTAATAAATATCTTTAACACTCTTCATACCTTCTTTTGTGTGGACCTCCATAGCACCTTTTGCAGCGACCACCAATGATTTATCATCACCGAGCTGAATCTTTGACTTGAAACTTTCATCCTTTGTTGAAAACAACTTCCCATTTCCTGACATATGGTTAGAGCATCCAGAATCTAGGTACCAAACATCTTTACTAGTATTTTCACTTTTAGAATAAGATAAGAATAAATTATCTGGAGGATTTTCATAACTTTCTTGAGCATAATTAACATTTTTACCTTCTTTTAATCTACATTCTCTTTCAAAATGTCCATACCTATTACAATGGTAACATTGAACATTCCTTTTATCAAATCTTCCTCTACCTCTGCCTCTTGAACCACCTCTTCCTCTTGAAAAACCTCTGCCTCTACCTCTTGAATTATTCTGATTTTGACCTTTACCTTGGCTTTGATTGCTTTTGCTACTACTGCTGCCATCATCATTCTTTGTGATTTGTACTTTAGAGGAAAAGGCTTTCTCAACACTTTCTCCAAAATAATCTTTTAGTCTTTCTTCATGTGATATCAAAGATCCAACGAGGTGATCGAATTGAAGGGTTGTCAAATCCTTACTTTCTTCCATTATTATGGCGACGTGATTCCATCTTGGTGTGAGAGATCTCAACACCTTTTTTATCAGAACTTTGTGTTCACAGTTTCTCCAAGTGTAGCCATCTTATTGACCACATCTTTTACTCTGACACAATACTCACTCACACTTTCTCCTTCTTGCATTTTTAAATTCTCAAATTCTCTTTTCAATGTCTGTAACTTAACAACTTGGACCTGATCACTGCCTTGGTAAGCTTCTTTTAGAGTCTTCCAGGCATCCTCAGCTGTCTTTGCACCTGCAATTCTTGGAAATAAACTCTTGTCTAGAGCTATTTGAATATGAAACAATGCTTGAAAATTCTTCTTCTTAGCTTCTTTCCTTGCTGTTCTTTCATTGACTGGGAGGGCATTCCAATCAGCTGGCTCCTGGTAACCTGATTCAACAATCTCCCACAAGTCTTTTCCTATTAAAAATGTCATCATTTTTATACACCAATAATCATACTCATTTCCATCAAATTCTGGAATGGGCAAGCTGTTAGAATTCGACATGATAATCTTTGGCGAAATTCGAACAACTAGATCTTAAACCCAAAACAAAATACCTGCTCTGATACCAAATGTAGATTCAAAAAAGAATCCCCTGTTTCCCACAGCCAGCTGATAAACTCAAATAGAAAACAAATGAAACCAGACAATTACATACAGCTGCAATTGAATATCAATTAACATTAAAATATATTAACCATACCAAGAATTCATAAAAAAACAGAGTGCTCTGTTTTTATCAGAAATATAATTATGTGTTCTGTTTTGAAAACAGAACTGTTCTGTTATTGCCACGCACAAAGAATACAGGATAATGCTTATAAAAAGATAAGATGCAGCATCTAAGACAGTCCGCTGCCCACAAAGAAAAGCATATAAAAACAGAAAATTGCTGAGTTTTTCCTAAGCTAAGCATGCGTTGCATGCTTTATTTGAATAAAGCAGAAAAAACAACTTTAAAAGAATAAACTACTTTAAAAACAAAACAAGCAGCTAAGAATAGCCACGCAGGAAAAAACAAAGATCTTCTTCAAATCAATTCTCTTCTAAATAAGGATCCGCCAAGTCAGCATCAATTATCTTCAAATAGGAGCACGGAGGAGAAGAGGTGGGCACCACAGGAGGCTCAGGTGCTAGCTCAGAATCGAATGAGAGGAAAAAAAATTTCTATGATTTCGCCAGATAAAAACAGCATCAGGAGCTTTGGGTTTTTTTATCCATTTTTTGAGGCTGATATATCTCGTGCCATTCGAACACTGAGCAGTGCAAGCCTCAACTTTGTGACCCAAGTTGTTGCAGCGAAAACATCTGAAAGGAAGCCCTACGAAATTCAAGAACTGTGTTCCATGTGCCTTTAGAGGAATGAATCTAAATGGAGTGGGGGAGAGGTTTGGAAATGTCCATCAAAGCACAGACCTTGATAAACCTGCGAGAAGCAGACTCTTCTAAGTCAATCTTAACAAAACAACCCACCTAATTAACCAGGTTTTTTATTAGATCAGGAGAGTGCATGACAAGAGGCAAATTATAAAGCCTGATCCACATGGGAATGTCAGTGACCTTCGCTAAGGCGAGGTCAAAAAAATTATTAATCAAATTGAATTATTAATCGATATTACAGCTGAGCATTAACTTGTGGATTTGGCATCCCTTCTTGTAACATGCAAATTGCATGTCTCCTTTCCAAGTCCACAAAATACATTCCTTTTTGGAGTATAATTCAAAGAGCAAACATAAAACAAAAAATACAAGACAACATATAGATTGAGCAAATTCAAAGAGAAAACATTCTCTAAACTTAAAACAAATGTATAACTGATGAATCCCTTCAATTTCTAACATTTTTCCTAGGCCAAAACTGTTCTGCCAGTCTTTGGCAGGAACCTCGCTACCCCACAACTCTTGTTTATCATGATTCCCCACTACCGCACATGGCCTCAAAAGGTTTATATTTTCTCGTTTGACTTGGGCACTTTACATACAAGGCTATAAAGAAAACTTTTATTAACTGCTCTCTTCTAAATGTTAGTATTTAATACTAGTTGTTTAGATTAGCCATCAAGAGTTTGTAAGGGGGAGTCATTTTCTTTTTTGCATAAATTGTAAATGAGGAGTCAGTTTTTCAAGTGTGAATAGTCACAAGAAGTTGGTTCTATCACAAACACTTTAGCATCAAAACAATTTGGATTTTTTATTTTTTATTAGCATTTTATTGTCCTCCAAAGTCAACATTGCAAGCAGGTTTTGACAAGGCATAACTTTCACCCCAGTTACCGAAATTTCACAAACTTTTTTTAGATGCCTATCAAAAAAATTCAAGGAAATCACAAAAAAAAAAAAAGAAGATTTGGATAGCCCATTTTGTAAAAATCACTATGCAATATAAATGATTGATTTGGCATCCAATCTTCCCATAATTTGTAATTCTCTTACACTTTATTTTGGGGGGTTATACTTGCATTTCACGTTCATATTTTTCTTAATTAGACCATCTCTAGAAAATACAAAATGAAGTACACATATTGTGGGAGTAATCAACATGAGGATGAGTTTTACCCTCATACCTCACATTCTCCTATCCAAATCCTCTTCAAGATTGCAAAGCCCGAATCACAGGTTGCTACATATGAATCCAGTATTGACTCGTCCATGAGTTCTAGTGATTCTTTGCACAAGACATTGCTATCATTATTTCTAGATCTGTCACAGTGGGATGCATATCTACTAGACATCACATCTTTGTTTGTAGAATCTCCAATTATAAATTTGGATGACACCATAGAGGATATTTGTCTTCTCTTTGATGAAGTTGCATCACTATTGCCATCTTTGGATATTTCTCTTAGCTTGCCTACATCGACTTCTATCATGACAGACTGTGTAGATGTCCATGAGTTGACCTATTTGACTCAGTCATCATCTATGTTGACATCATTTGCAACAGTACCAAATTCTCATCTATCCAATTATTACCATACATCCATGGTCCCTATTCTTGAATCTTATAGTGTACATGATCCATCTTATCAACATCTATCACACATCAACATTGCCTTGGATATCTTTGAGAATCATTTGAAGGAATCATTGGCATCATTTTAGTCTTTGGATCACATGTGAAAATTGAGACTTTCATCTTACTTCCTATATATTCCTATTAGGAATGGGAAGTCATTTTGTACACATTTGTGGTGTTGTTTCTTCCCAAGGGGAGAAATGTTGTTCAACAATTGTGGATCATCTTAGCATCTAGTTTCGAGCATTTTCCAACATTACAGGCATCATTTTGATGAGAGGTTGCATGGTTTCTCTTCTGCTATCAGTTTTGGGAGGAAGAATTTCCCCACATGGAGTTCAACACTTCTCATTTTTTGGGGGGTCATATAGACCTTCTCTCTTTTCTCTCCTATGGGGGTAAAATTAATTGTACATTGTGATAGAAGTATTCCTTGGGGGGTCATGATGAGTTATCCATCTATCACTTCTTCACTTGTATATTTTATTGCATTTGCAACATTTCTCTTTTGGAGAGGAGTTTTATTTCCCACTAAGTTTCCTCCTTTACTCAACTTTATGATGAATTTTTACATGAGTTCCTAACATGGCCTAGTATCTAGGACTCATCATCTTGCATACATTAGTTCCTAAGTTGCACTTAAGTGGGGTTGTTAGTGTAAATAGAGTCATTATCATACCTAGTTAGGTAATCACCTTTCTAGGATTGACCTATTCACACTTATAGTTTAAGTTTACTTAAGTTTACTTAGGTTTCTTATGATTTTGTCTCACTTCATAGCATTGAGACATGTTTCCTCATCACTTTGAGATGCCTATTGTATGCATACTTGCCACTTGCTCACACACATGTCAAGTGAGCTCACAAGTGTTGCACATTTTGAGGGGTATTCAGTCATTATCTTCTACCTTCTCACCTCATCCACCTTGCCTATATATTCAAGGTTTCTCATTGTATTTACACACTCTTCATATGACATGATCTATTTATATCCTATTGTGCTCATCATTTCACTTGTGGAAGGTTATCAATTTGTGCTTTCTGATCTTAGCATTCTCTAGCAATATTCTCAATATTTTTGTAACATCAATTGTTTTCAATACTTATTTAAATTAAAATGGTCATTCTCACCCTAGTAATATTTAAGTGGTCTTGGCTCTCATAGCAATGGCACATTCTATGAGGAAAAATTATTATTCAAAACTCAATATGAATAAATTGTTCCACACTAGTGCTCCAAAACCATACTCAATAGAGTAAACACTCAACACAAGTGCTCTAGATAGATGCTCAACACAACATACTCCAAATTAATTACTCATGCATAACATAGCATGTTCTACAATAATCACTCAACATGTACAATAGCCCTAGCCAAGATAATCATATGTACTTTATACCCTGAGTTGGACATGCTCTATATGTCCCTTCTCTAATGCTCGTAGCTCACCAAACCACCTTCTTATTAATCTATCCATCTCCATTCCCCCTTCAAGTCTCACATAAATTCTTTTTATAAGCCCTAAAGGGTGGGTTTTAAACCATCACACCATTTTACAAAGGTTGTCTTTTAATAATTATATAATAAGTACATTTATTCCTCCCTTTTTTAAAAGGGTTTTTATAAATATTCTTTGCTAATATTTATTTTAACTGAAATAGCATAACATCATTTATTTTTCTATCCCTTTTTTTAATTTCTAAAGAGTTATTTCATAGCTTTCTCTTCTCTTGGAAAAAAGGTCACATAACACTTGTCACTAACAATGTTCTTGGGCAAACCATGCAATCTAAATATTTCTATGAAAAACAAATCTGCAACTTATGGTGCCTTAAATTATGAAGTGAGAAAAAAATGTGCAACTTAGTCAATCTATCAACAACATAAATACAATCTCTTACATATACCTTAGGAAGCCCTATAATGAAGTTTGTATATATAATCTCATTTTTTATTAAGAATTGGTAGTGGCTAGAGTAGACCTATTAGATAAAATTGATCCACTTTGTTTTGTTGTAAGTCATATATTCTCTAATATGCTTATGAACATCCTCTTAAACCCTTTCCATGAATCTTTCATGGATTTTCTTGCAATTCTTGTAATATCCTTGATGACTTGCTAAAGGTGTGCCATGAAATAATCTCAGAATATTATCCTTAACATTTGATTCAAGTACCAAAAATACTATTTTTGTAAAGTATGAGTCCCTCCACCACTACATATATTTCATCTTTCACCACCTCGTCAAGAAGATTAGAAGTAAATATGTTTTAGCATACTCAAACATGATAGAGACTTTCCAATCAACAAAAATAATGGAAAGATAATATATAGTAGGTTTCCTAGAAAGGGCATCGACCACCACATTTTTATGTCCCTTCATATGCTCTTTGTCAAAATCATAGGCTTATAACTTACCCACATTATTTGTTCAAGTCTCTTTAGCTTAAAAAACAAATTAAAATGTTATGATCAAGTTTTACAACAAATCTACCATAAACTAAATATTGTCTAAACATTTTCAATGCATACATAATAGTCAACACTTCTTTATCATAAATAAAGTATCCCTTTCCAAATCATTCAATTTTCTACTTCAAATGCTATGGGATGTCCCCTTTGAGTTAGAATAGCCCCAATACCTTCTCCTAATGTGTCATACTTTATAGAAAATGGTAATGAAAAATCATGAATTGCAAGTATAGCATATGAGCACATTACCTCTTTAAGTTTTTTTTAAAGTTACTTGAGTAGATTCAGTCCATTCAAAGGCTCCCTTCTTTGTCAAATTCGTTAAAGGTGCAAAAAATTAAGAACTCTTTCATTAATGTCCTATAATAACTGCATAAGCTAAAGAATTCTCTCAACTTTGTGAATGTGGTAAGAGGTGGGCAATATAAAATAGCTTGGATATTTTGTGGATCCATTTGTACACCCTTACCACATGTGATATGTCCCAAAAATAAAATCTCTATTAATCTAAACTTACAATTGGACTCTTTTGCATAAAAATATTGTTGTTCCAAAATACTCAAAATAGTATCCAAGTGCTTCAAATTTTCTTCATGTGTTCTATTATAAATCAAAATATCATCAAAGAAAGCTAACACGTTTTCTCAAATCCTTGCTAAATACCTGATTCATACATGATAAAAAAGTAGTTGAAGTATTTGTTAAACCAAAGGGCATTACCAAAAATTCAAAAATATCCAGAATGACATATGAATGTTATTTTGTGCACATCATCTCTCACATGAATCTAATGATAGCTTGACCTCAAATCAATCTTTGAGAAGTACACTACTCCATTTAATTCATCAATTAGCTCACCCATCTTGGGTATAGGATATCTATTCTTGATGGTCCTCTTGTTCAATGTTATATAACCAATACACATCCACATAGTACCTCCCTTCTTTTCATAAGAACCATTGAAGATGCAAATAGACTATAAGATATATATTCTTGATGGTCTTTTTGTTCAATGCTCTATAACCAATACACATCTAGATAGTACCATCCTTTTTCACAAGAACCATTGAAGATGCAAACAAACTAAAACTAGATCTTATATAACCTATCTCTAGAAACTCTTTCAGAGCCTTTTCAATCTCATTTATATACCCTCTTGGGTGATGATATAGAGTGGTTATGACTAGATTTGCACCTAGTTCTAATTATTTGATATGTGGAAACCTTTATCTAGAGGTAATTCTAGAGGCAAATAATTGAACGCTATAATATGCTTATCTAAAAAAATATTAATATCAACATGATGAAAATATTTGTTACCTACAGAATAATTTGTAGGCATAATCAAACAATTTGTTGCCCATACAACTTGAACCCTATGGAAGGCCCTTCATTCCTCTTATTGTAACAACTTGTGGTAAGCCATTGGATATCGTTTTGAGAACATCTTTTCCATCTAACTTAAACTTAATTCTATAGACTAATAGTTCTATGTAAATTAACCTAAAAAATGCAACCAATACACACGCAAGACCGTATCAATTTATCCCAAACCAACAATATAAAATCATCACATACCTTATGATCTCCAAGGGCTATATTGAGTTGTCAAATTATCTTGGTACAACGAATGATGAATCCATTAGCAATAACATTGAAACCCTTAAAAATTCTACCTTCAATCCTTTTGACCACCAAACCTTCATCAATGAAATTGTGAGTTGTCTCGGTATCAATGAACATTGAATTTTGTTGTCTAAATAAAACTCCATGAACTCTAAATGGATGTTATTTGGGTGTGCTCCTAAAAGAGCTACTAGAGCACCACCACTTTTACCTCCATTTTCTATTTTTTAGGTTTTGAATCTTCTAAAACTACTTGTGGTTTATGTTCTTGAAATTTTGAATCTTCATTTGATACTACCTTGATCTAATGAACTTGCCCCTTGCCAAGGCATCTAGGGCCTAGTTCCCACAATTCCTTGCAAGGGAAACATAGTTTCTTCCTCCTAAGTTCATTCCTAGAATATTCATCCACCTTCATAGTTGTAGTATGAGATATGGATTTTTGGTCGTGCATGAGATCCTTTCTTTTGGAAATTTCCCTTATGTTGCTCAAAAGCAAGTGACTTGGAATGAAAGAAATTTATTCTTTAGAATAGATGGCTCAAGTGTTAAAAACTCTTTTGATAGCTTCCTACAAGGTCGATGGAGCAAAAGCCTTATCTAGACCCTTGAGTGGTTCTAAGAGACCCTCAATAAAAAGATATGTAATTGTTTTTTCTGATATTTCAAGCACCATTATAACAACCTTCCAAAACTCTACTATGTAATCACTAACTAAATTTTTTGCTTAGTTTTTAAAGTTCTTTAAAGTATTATTCCTTGTCTTTCAACTCAAACCTATGAAGAATTCTTTGACTAAACTCTTCAAAAGTATGCATTCAAACATGTCCTTGAGTCACTAGACCATGGTACAACCAACCATAAGCAATACCCTCCAAATGCAAGGTGGGAAATTGGATTGCTTCTTGCTCCTTCATACTATTGAGAATAAAGAAAGTTCACAATTGTTGTAACCAAATTCAAGCTAAAATCTCATCATGGTTGTCATTGAGAATTTGTTTAATCTATATTTCAAATTGTTCCTACTATTATTATGGATATTTCCTTGTCCTTTCTTGTATGAAGTGTTGTCAGTTCTACAAACCTTTCAATTGATAGAGCTACCTTAACATCTTTAGATTGATTTATATACTTTTCATATCACTTAGTAGTTTCTTCTATATGTGATCTTTCAATGGAAGTATTGGGTGCAATATCTAAGAATCATCAATCATTAAAATACCTTGCAAGATGGCAAGATCTATACTCTGATAATGACCCCACAAATAAATTTGGCAAATAAATTTCATAATTGAATATTTTAACAAGATGATATAAAAACCCAAATTTCTTCACAATTTACACAATGACAACCAAAATATGAAATATAACAACGCTAGTAAAAGAAAGGTATATTTCAAAACATTTTCTTAGTTTAATGGAATTTGAAATACACAAAAATATGTTGCAACACTAGTAGAAACAATAAATGAAAACTAGTATGCTTAAATCCACAACAAAATTTGTAAGTTGCATAATCTTGAAGCAATTGACACTTGCAACTCAAAGTTTAGTCACAACCTCTTAGTGAGATTGTCCTACAAGGCCAAAGGGGTTCCATCCTCTAACTCTTGAAACCAAAAGGTTTTCATCCACTAATCTCCAACAACCCAAGGGTTTTTGTCCTTAGATTTGATTGCTTGAACACAAATGCTCAAAGCAATTTTTAACAAGAGTTTCTCTCTAAAATGAAATTTGGAGCCTACAATGAATGCATTCATCCTTTAAATCACTAAAATATATGGCTAGTAATGAATCTTGTCCAAAAGAGTGGATTAGATTATGCAAGGGTCATAGGGAGTTGATGATTCACCAACCACGTTAATTTGTGTCGAAAGGAGCAACTGAGACATACTAGGGTAGACAATTGAAACTAGTCATGGCGTGCAAATGCTTTGGTTCCTTTTGTCCACTTAAAATTTAAATTTTTCTTTACCATGTAGGTGGAAGATTTTGGCCCTTTCCTAACTTGTTGCACTTTCAATGAGTTTACAAACTTACAAACTCGCTGGCATCTTCTTCTTTGAAAGAAGATTCGACCTCTTGTGAATTCTGTTGGTCTTTCAATGAAGTGGCAAACTTGCAAGCCTTGTTGCATTGTTGCACTTTGAGCAAATTAGCTAAACCTGTCGCAATTTCACACTTTCGACAGACTAGCAAACCTATAAACCTTATCACAGTTTCAATGAACAGGATAACCTGCAAACCTTATCGCACTTTTGGCGAACTACCAAAATTACAAACCTTGTTGCACTTTTCCATTTTTAGTGAACTTGCAAACTTACGAAAATTTAAACCTACCAACACTTAAACTTTTTTCCCTTCATTAGCTTAAGGATTTTGAAGGACAACTATCAAACTTAAAATTTTCAGGGTTTAAATATCACATCTATTATTTTCTATTTTTCATACCTTAACCCACTAGAAATAAGAAATGGGCTAATATTACCTCCAATTGGAAATAATTAGAAAAGGGACATTACACTTGGGATTCCCCATTCTTATGGCTAGTGCTTAAATTAAGATCTCCTCATTCAAAAAAAATTTGTCGAAGGAAATTAGCTCAAACATTTCCCCAACTGCAAAAATTCAGTCTTCACATCAGATATATTGTCAAAAGTACATCTCATGATAAAATGAACATATCATCATATACATATTACAAAAGATTATACAAAATTGCTAATGAACAGCCTCATGTTTGAGTTTATGTGACAAAATTTGACCTAGGATACATTTTTGAAAGAACATTACAAGAAGCATTCATGTTTTCCTGCTAAAGAGCCTTAAGAAGTTTCCACAGGAAACTTGTTTATACACGATATACACAAATTTTGTTGCTTTTACAGGCCTCAGTAAAGCTAAGAAGGAACATTCTGTACAAATAAATGAAAGAATTGCCGAATGAATTATACAAAACTAGGCAGCCTCAAGAATTGACTACTCCCATCGAGATTTAGCAGCACTTACGTTTGGATAGCCCAATGACCTGCAGAAAGGGAAACATGTTTATTCAGTAAGATATTCGTGTATACTGACCTAAATAATCTTCTCACTTGACAAAAACTTCATTTGTTTTCTAATTCTCTTTATCTTTTCCTGTTTTCAGCTAGTGGCACATAATCAGCACAAGGTAATGCTTTCAAAAGAAACAAATTAGAGTGAAGTCTTTCACGCACTTGGAAGCATGGCTGTATTCTTTGTCTACCTGTATAATCAAAGAAAATCAATACAATCTGGTGAGCACGTGAAAAATATAACCCTGTATATTCAGCCACCTAAACATATCCAAACCATCAAAAGAATTTGCAATGCATAGCTCTACTGGATATATCCCTGTTGAAAAGCCTATTCCCTGAATTGGAGTAATACCCCTTAAAAGTATAGCATTGAATAGCAAAACTAGATAAGTTTTACCCTATCTTGAGGTTTTATCTTTTTTCCATGTGTCCGTGAAACATGTCCAGAAGAATTGATATCAACAGAATGACGTATATGGAGAACATCACACAAATGTTCAAGCAATGCTGCCAGATGATTGTACGTACTGCATCCAAAGTCAAGCAGTTAAAGTCTAAAATAAGCACTGAAATATGTACTACCATAAGAAAATATAATATTGTCTGAAACTCTATCATGTCTGGTATTGCAGCAGATTTAATGAAAGCTATTACCTTAAAAATATAATGCAGCAATATCGTTGGTAAAATGTTATCTTTTTCTTCAAAATTACAACAAAACTTGTTCACACGTGCACTCATAGAATGTAGTCTATTTTTACACGACAGCATCATTGGTCTGTCAACCTTCAGAATATAGTAAAAATTGAAAGTACTAGCAAGTATTGGACTTTTTAATATCAGACCATGTCTATAAACACTCATTTGGCACCTTCATAATTATTAAGTGTATATGCACATAAACCAGCTTTATACTATAGCATTTTTCCAAGAAATGCATCATAAATGACTTCAGAGAGCAAATGATCACCCTACGTAGGCAAGGACTAGAAATTCTTGTTATTATATCAAGGCAGAAATACAAATTTGGAAAACCATGATAGATGTTGCAGAAAAGAGAAGCATTTCTTCTGACTGCTGTAGACATCGAAGATGGATTTAGAGATGTAATGGAGGATGTCAAGGATGACAAGGAGTTTGCACATATCACTACTTGTAGAGACACAAAGGCGACTCTGATGGAGTTGAGAATATCTATTCATTAAAGAGTTTGGTTGTACTTTTTCCATCCACAGCTAGCTACTGTCGTATTTTTCTTAATTACCTTTTATCTATAAAACAAATATTAAGGGTTATCTAGAGTTTTTGTGATCAAATTAAAATATATGGGCACTTGATTTGAATTTTGAATGTGATTTTAAAAATTTCTCAAGGGACGAACCTATTATAGGTTTGTTGTAACATTTATGTTGAATTTGATAGTGATTAATGTATATTATCTGATACAAGAATGGGGATCATATGGAATGTTTGAAAATAAGTTAATAACTATAGCATTTAATTATATTAGTACGAGTGAACACTATAATATCATTGTTTTACAATCTTGAGTTTGTTTTATAATATTTAGTGAATTTTCAATTTGGAAATTTAGGTTTCAGTTCTTTAACCCACAAAATATTTTCTGAAGTCTATGAAGGTTATTTTTCTCCTTATGTATATTCTAAACATGAGTTTCTCTCCAAATGCATACATTACTCATGGATAGAAGAGAACATAAGTTACCATTCGTTCCATTTTTTGCACTCTCAACAATTCTTGTTGCATTATTCTTTTTAAAAAATATAAATCACAAGCAAATGCTTTCTAGTTTCCAACATTTGCATACTTTGGTTGTCAGTGTTGCCAATTTTTGTGTGCCTACAATGGACTTTTTGTATAACCTTCAGTGCATTAATCCAAGCACTTCTACATATGTGAGTCCATTTATACATCTTGAGTTCATGTGGGGATTCTTATTTTGCCACTACGAGACGGATTAAATATTACCTCCCAATCACGTTTTGACAACACAAAAGCCCTTGTTTCAGACATTCCTTGCACAATGGCAAACACACAGTAAAATGTGTGCATTTCTTATATTCTGAATTCAATGAGTGGACCATTTTAGGCTGCCAAATTTTTTGGTGGCCTAAATGGCTTGTTTGTTATCTCAGTGCATTAAGGGTCATTAAGGTTTAGCATGAGTTGCGCACATGTGAGAGTGTGAGCTGATACAGGGATGTGAGTGTTTCAGAAGGGTGGCTGGGACAGTAAAGGGCCCCATCCTCTCCGCTATCTTACTAAGGAGGGGTGTGCATCTAAGTTGCAACCACCTGTCTTCTCTAATATGCATTCCATTATCCTGTCTCATGGCTGCACATTGCCAATGCTTCTCTCTAGCATCTGCAAAGAGAGAGCAAACCTGCTGTATGTTGCAAGCATATATGCTGTGCCTTATTTTTGTAACATTGCCATCTGTAATGGACACTGCCTTTTTAACGTTGTCTAATATTGGCATGTACTCTTGTTCCTTTTATGTTTGTTTGTGAATTAAAAAGCATTAATATGTTTAGCAATGTCGTTTAACATTTTTTCAGGTAAGTACTATTAAACTAGCAGGGGCATATCCTTTAATTGAACAAGTATATAGTATATGCATTTATTTTTTAGTGACAAAATTTCTACTTTTATTTCCATTTAATAAATGGTATAAGTAGCCACACTTCTATAATAGACTTAAATGGATTTAGGGTTTATGCAAATACAATAAAATGAATTATGAAATGGGTTAAGTGTAAGAACACTTCGTGCCCTTGTTTTCAGTGCCGATTTTTTTTTGTTTTTTGTGCTTGCTGTTTTTATAAAGGTTTTTCTGCTTTTTTTGTGTTTTGTAATGCTGATATAAAATTTAGAAATGCATGACATAAAGAAAAATATACAACTATGATAATAGACCCTCCACTATATGTTTTATTGGATCAATATTCAACAGAACAAGTTAATACAAGCATACCCGAAATAAATAAATGACATGCAGCTGCTGTTCTTCACTTCCAACCAAAAAAACAAATCTTAAACAGGTTCAGATCTCCTTCCATTGGCTGCCTTTTTGATCACCGAAAGTATGGCTGCAATCCCTATGCGTGGCCGCCCCCTTATGTGATTTTTATTTATTTTTTTGAAGCCTCAAGACTAGAATCGCCCCTCTCCTTGAAAGGCCGACCTGCTGCAATAGAAATGGCTGAAACCCCAAATGGTTCCTCTTGAAAACTGATTTATTACGACTGAAGATAATCTGCAATCACCCACTTTGATTATTGCAATCTCTGAACAATCAAATCAAACCCTTCTTGTCTTTCCAATCAGCACAACAGAACATCTGAATGATGCCCTCCAGAATACCAAATTCAAAAAGTATTTCACTGCTTCAAATGGCTGCAAACACTGAAGAAGTAACATTCTCCAATGGCACGAGGATTGAAAACCCTTGGCTTCCACTCTCAGACAAATTTCATCAACAACAAATCATCAATCGAATGAATATCAAATAACCTCAAAGTGAAATATATATACTCTCATGAGAAGTTCGAACTTCTGCAAAAAGGCAATTAATAACATTAAAAATGTTATTTATTCGCATCCTTTTAATATTTCACTCAAAACTTAGGAGTTGGCCATTAATAATTAATTCATTAATTTGGCCCCCTTTTAATGACGTTTTGACCCTCAAGTTATAACTTTAAGTTATAACATTAAAATATCACCTTTTAATTAATTAATGTTATTTTAATCAAATAACATTAATAACTTATTAAATGCATCATTTCTCAACACGCCATCTGAACTGGTAACTCATCCAATGATTCTCCATGTGATCACGTGCCTTACTAAAAATAGTAAGGGTCCCATATTGTCCATGTCTGACTTACTATAAATAGTAAGTTGAGCAAATTGAGTCCCGGAAGCCTCAAACGAAAGCCAAAGCTAATCATCATTGAATGCTGGAGGTGATAAAATCCTCAGAAGACCCTCTCATCACCTTCATTAGCCTACGAGGGTCGAATGATAGGCTAATCTACTGAATACAGATGTCTCACTTTGGAGGGGACATTTTCATACATTAAGGTTCAAGCATAGTATGGGTTAGGAAGCCTCTACATGTGATGCAGGTAAGGGATATACAACTTGATCAAGACAAACTCCAGCCAAGCATACCCGATTTGCCAATGAAAAGGCAGAGATACTTCAGAGAGGAAAACCCACCACCTTCTATTCATAAGCTTGGCTATGCATTATATTATAAAGATTTTCCATAATTAGTTGTTTTCAGTGGATTGTTTTAGATTATTTAGCCATTGGTGAGTATAAAAGAAGATTGCTGAATTTATGATATATAGTAAAATGGCTAAGAAATCTTTCATATTCATACCACAGTCTAAAATGGCAGATAAGATCATTATTTATAATTTTTTCATCCATTAGTAAGCAGTTTATTTTGACAGTTAAAAGGTTATTCGTAATGCATTTATTATGATTCTCCAATGTTAAATTATAGGAGGAAAATTACATTTTAGAAACTAGCGGCAAAACTGTCAATATGATCAATATTCAATATACATAATTATGATCTGGCACATCTAGCTATTAATACAGGATATCAGATAGCAATTTCATATGATGGTAAACCAGAATGATACCAATTGTGAAATGATGAGTGCTTGAGAAAACCAAGGAAGGAAGTGATGAAAGTGCAGAAGAATCAGGACTCGAGCATAAATGACAAGGTGGCTTGCAAGAGTCATACAACCACCCACATGGTCACCCTTATCTGATGGAAGCAAGTAAATCTCCAGTCAAGGAGAACGCAGAAAACATTAAGAATATGAACACCATGGGACTCACCTATGGTGTCTCCTGCATGCTGTCACTGAATTCTTCCCATCAATAGAAGATAACTTCAACCAAAATTAAAGCTCATCCTCAGTAAAATCATGAATAAACATCTAGTGGGTCCCAGGATGGGCATTAAAATTGCCAAAAAAAATGATGTCACACAAAGAATAATAATAACTGTCTAAAAAGAAAAGGCATATGTAGCCACTTGAATAATTCCCTTCACAAGATAGAAAAACTGGTTCAGAGCAAAAATAAAAGACTTTAAAAAGTTTACATATAGTGGTTAAATCATTACAAAGCTAAACAGGATTTTTCCTTGCTTCAAGGAGCTATTATGTTCAGATCCCACAAAACTAATTTCAAATACCCCCACAGATGCCACCAACATTTCATGAAATTTTCACATAAAGGTGGCTGAGGTTCATAGAAGTGGGTAAAAATAATTCAGATGCTTAGAAGCTTGGAAGTCTTGAAGAAGATCCAAATATAAGGAATCAAACAACATCACAAAAACTTTCAAGATATTGAGTTTGAAATATCTGAGAATCATCAACCCTCATGAAATTCAAAATCTGAATAAGTTCAAAAATCGGTGACTTGAAATTTGAAAAAAAAGATAAGAAAGACTCAAAGAAGCTAAGGCCTGAAGTGATTGATGCATTGTCAAATTTGAATATAGGGAAAGTTCAAAACTAAATAGCTCAAAAAGAGATGCTCAATCGGGGAAGAAAGCTCTGAAAGTCTAAGCCCTAAAGCATAGATCAATAATGTTGAAGGCAAGAAGCCCATCGAAATTCAAAATTGTTGTAGCCTAGAAGGTGGATTTAGTGAGC
This sequence comes from Sequoia sempervirens, assembly GCA_007258455.2. NCBI lineage: Eukaryota > Viridiplantae > Streptophyta > Pinopsida > Cupressales > Cupressaceae > Sequoia > Sequoia sempervirens. The sequence goes on from VDFB02293488.1 coordinate 26,226, forward strand.
CCTAAAGCAAGATTAATGAAGAAAACATGCACATCAGCTACTTAATCTACTTCGTATTGTATAGCAACACTCTAGCGGATCAATATCACAAAGAGAGAGAGAGAGAGAGAGAGCTTTAGGGCAGTAAATGAGTGGATTGATGATATCAAGAAAAAATGGAGAAAGAAAGACCTTTAGAATAACAATTGGGTTGACTGGTGATTTCAAGCGATACTATTTGGTGCTTGTGTGATAAGTAGGAGACATAACACAACCCTCCTATTTAGGAATCTACATAAGGGCACAGCATAACCCCTTTACTTATGGATCCCATAAGTAGGGCCTGAAACAGGCCCTTAAAGTATATGTGGGCATCTACCTTATCCGTCTTCATAAGAAACCACCCAAAATGATGCTTATTAAGAATTCCATGAAACTTCCACAAGTTAGACATGGAAATACTTTAGTTGTACTAAGAAATGATTTAAGATGCTTTGCAACAGCAACAAGATGATCTAGCAGAACACTTTGAATAGTAAAAATCTGGGATAATTGATTCCTTCACAAAACTCTTGCAGCAGATACGATTTTCCTCAAGCTTGAAGTCTTTATCAACCAAGAAATTGTTTGGAGATCAAAAATTGTATAAGATACATGTAAACCTGGACATCCTACTCTTTAAAGGTATTATAGAAGTTGAAGCTTTTGATAACTAGCTAAATCTAGTAAATTCCTGCTTACCCATAAAGTCCTTTGGCTCATAAAGGATTACTTCTTTCCTTTTGAGAATTTACTTGTTTGTGAAAAAATAGTGGGAAAATTTTCCATTGTCCATGTGCATCATGTTACTTTTGTGGAATCCTAGTCAAATTTTGCAACATATTGAAAGTGTTACACCTCGTTTCACAGTTACCAGATTACTTTTATCTTTAGAAGTGAATATGATATTAAATGCAAAATTATGAATTTAATATGTTCAATGGATGAATGAAATACATGGATATGCATTATGATGTTACTACTTTTTAATGCTTTAATGATGCAAATGATATATGATGGATAAGATTTTTATGTGATCAGCTAACTACATTTATGATGCACTAAGTTGGATGCAGGAAAGAATCGAACCCTCCAATAAGAGAGGGAGAGTATCACCCAGGAGAGGAGTTTGGTATGGTAACCCCTAATGTACCTACTTGAGCTATGACATACTCACAACCTAGTTAGTTAAGTTAAGACAAGTCGGTTCTGGATACAGTGAGTAAACCCTTGGTCGTAGTTTTTGGATGATTGGAATGTTGTGCGATTGTCTTTAATTTCCTTTGGTTGTTTCTTTGATTGTTCCTTGGTTTGAATTAAAGTGACTGAGTCTCTATTTTGGGTAAATGTTCTGCTTCATGTATTTGATATATATGTTAATCAATGTGTATATACATTAAATGTATATATGTAGATATGTGATAACTCGTGTATATGAGCATATACGTGTATGTGCACAGGTAGGTAGAAATACTTACATATACACATATACGGATACCCCATATACATGGGAAATCGATTGGACGTATATATATATATATATATATATATATATATATATATTATTGTAAGATGTTAAAATAATGAGAAATATGTATATATGTATGATTATATAAATACATTCATACGTATATATTAATATATGCATATGTATTTGTAATAATATGTGATTGCCAATCGAATATATATATATATATAAAGAACATTATATTTTAAAGAGACTTCTTCTGCTAGCCCATGGGAAAATTAAAGGAATGGGCTTATGTGACACTGTAGGCTGAATTAAGGGAAATGAGACATTACAAGCTCCATTTACTTAACCCAACACAACAAGTGCCACCTAGTAAACCGAATTCCATAATTTCTGTGCTACTAATGTTATCTACAATGACAGATATAAAATGCTTGTGTTGTTAGAGAAATTGTTTAGATATAATAACATTCACAGTCTTTGATGTGTTTTTTTATGTTATATTAAATACATGCCAACGAAAGTAACAATGCATGTTCATCAATATGTATTTCTTACATGGAGATGCACATCATGTAAATGCCCGTCAAAATAGCTATCATCTAAATAAGGTTAAGTTCCCTGTGGGTAGAAAGTAGATAATTCATATAGAACACTGTACTTTATATTGAATTTTCTATGTCAGTCATAGTAGAACTAGAGGGTAATGGATATTAAAAATTACTAATTCTGTGAAAGTGAGTGATAAACTGTTAGTCTTTCTTATTGGGTTAATATTACAACAATTGACCCAAACTCATTGATACTTGTTTCAACAAGGCATTTCTACAATTCATTTTTCAAACTAAGAGTTTATTCTTCATGAAGTTATTTTAGATCTCTAATTAACTAGACTATCTTTGAATATATAATTGCAAGCTTCTAACAAGAATTTGTCAGCTCAATGGCACTAGAGTTTTTGAGCTTTAATGGGTTGATAACCCCAATATATTTATATCTAATCTGGATTTGATTGGAAATTATTTGAACTTAAATGTGTTATAGGCAGAAGCAATTATTACCACCAGTAATCTAGAAACTAAATCACAGAAAACCCTAGATTGGAGAAATTCAAAATTGTAGCAAACCCCACCTGAGGAAAGAAAACACACGCCGCAAAGTCATCAGAGCAAACCACCAAAGAAAAACTAAAAGAACGTGAACATGTGCAGGTATAAACCCTACTGATGTAGGTAAGTGAAATCTGACAAATTTATTTCTTAAAAAATCACGATTTAACACAAAAAAATGGGAAAAAAATTGTTGAATATCAATAAGAACTCAGCAGTCAACAATTTACCAAAAAACCGCATTTTTGGGGGAGAAAAAATTGGGAATATCCTTTCACGATTAATCCCAATTTTGGCAATTTATTCCTGATCTCTGCATTATGTGCTTAACCATGGAAGTTGTGTTAGTTAAAGCCAAACTGTCATATTCCATAGTGAAGAGAATCAAAGAAGTATCTTTGTAAGGAAAGCAAGATATTGTTACAAATCATTCCCTACAAACCACACATTTGATCACCTTGCTATCATCAACAATTATTAGAGTTTTAAGTTGAGACTGTGAAAGAGGACTTCTAAGCCCATCTTGTACCCAGTTCAATACATGACAAGGGAGTTCAAATGAAGTTGTAAATGTTAACCCCATAATTTTGTTTCTCAATCATCTCCTATAGAAATTTATGTTAGGCTAGGGTTACCAAATTCGTTAACATAAGTAAGTCAAAAAGCATACGCCCAAATGAGTTGATGCTCATTTAGTATGGTATCAATTGCCAAATAGGAAAAGACCAAATGACTGATAAGATGCGAGAGAATTCATACTAAGCTGAGTTGATTCTTTACTGAAAGGGAGGGGGCACCATAACTCTTATTTTAGCACTTTTCTCAATGCAACATAGGTAAGATAATTGTAAATAATGTATCACACCACAAGTACAAAATGGGAGCTTAAGATTAAAGGCCCCATTAAAGAGATTAATACATGGATATTTATTATTTAATATTATCATTTTTCAAGTCATGTTTAACTCTTTGCTATGTATATCATCATGCCAATTTTTTTCCCTACTGGCTTATTAGAACGAGAAAGTGACCACCTGTTCTTGACCACCTAATGATATCTTTTGCTGAAAGGTTTGTCTACCCATTTTCTTTTCTAGTGAACCCAAGAGATACATCTTCAGAGAGCTGAGACAGAGACACATCTCTGAAACAGCAGACTGTTACCAATCTCTTAATACCTGGAGATTGAATTCTGAGGTTCCCCACATCTCCCTTGCAATCTCCTAACTTGAACTGCAGTCTCATATTAAAATATATAAAAACAGGTCAAAGTGGCCCTATCACTACTTCCTAACTCTAATCAACTAACTACAATGCCCTAATCTCATTTGTGTACTTTAAAATTTTAATACTTCATCCATTGCCTTTTTAAAGTAATTTGCACAGTATCCTAATAAATTTGTTTTTCTAAACTTCATATGTTCAATAATTTTTAGTTTGTGGCATCTCCCAATACCCTCATACCCATTTTATTGAAAAATGGCATCCCCATACAAATACATGTCTCCCATATCAATCTCCATCTGCTAGTGACCCTTACATTATGCCTTTCATGATTCATGCTAATACATTTATGGTTTCTTTAATACATAACAAGTGCAAACATAAGCCTAAATAACATCATTGTCGAAAACAGTTTGCAGACAAGTTTGATGAGATGGACCAAATACCTTAGACGGTGCTTGTTGCAGGCAATAAAAAATGCAACAAAACCATTCACAATGCTTCGTATAGCACGGAACACCTGCCATCCAATCCCAGATCAAACACCATCCCATTTTAGTTAGCCAAATAATACACAAGACAAACTCTTGTGAGTTCTTTGATTTGTACAGTTACAAAGCAATACAATGTATGATAGGAAAAGAGTAAATTTTAAGCAAACCTGAGAAAACAGATCATTCCAAAGTGCACGCCACACTGAAACTGTATTTGTATTGGATGTAGGTTCTGTATTAGATATCAGCTGGAATGTACCACTTAAAGTCTGCCACGTTCTTTGGCCAAAATCAACGATCTCAGATGATATCAGACCCATTGAATTGAGGAACATGAGGAACAGGCGAATGGGAGCTATAAGCAACTCCCAGAATGCAGAAGCTATAGGGTACATAATAGCTGTTACTGCAAGATAACACATAAAAGATTCACACTCATGAGTCAGACTGTCAGAACTGTTTAGTCCAAGGGATGTTAATATCATCTACATAAAAAATACGCCTGACCTAAAGTATAGCTATATACTTAAAGAAATCTAATAGTGTAACATTAAATTATAAACTCCAGATGCCAAGTTTATATATATACCTACACCCCACAGAGTGGAGAGAATAATAACAAGAGGCCAGACTAGAATCTGCACTAAATTTGCAGCACCACTAAAAACTGAAGACATAACAATCCAAATAGCATCCGTATAGTCAAAAGCTTCTTCAACACACACACTCCAGAAGGGCAGAATGAACTCTCCAAGTTGTGCAAGTGGCTCAACCATTGGTCTTGTAAGCAAAGACACCAATTGTCTAACAGTACGAATGATTGTCAATGACCACTTAAATGCCTTCTCAAAGTTTTGTAGAAAAAGCATCGTGCCCAAATATTTAAGGCGGGATATCATCTCCCAGGCTTCTATCCAATCAAATAGAGGACCACAAATGCGTGCTGCAGTAGCCTTTAGAACTGGAACATTTTTATATAGATCATAAAATCCAATTAGAACAGTAACGACAGAAATTAGTATGTAAAGAGTCCTTGCTAGAGGACGCATCCAGGGACAATATAGCTGGCTGAATATGGGATAGGATTGGAAAAATATAACCCAGGATGGAAGCCCAGACTCCAGTAATCTCAATAGCCGCAGGTCAGATGTAATTATCTGTTTCAGTTCAAATGGCAGCCAAGCATCACTGAATTTAAAAATGACCAGTACATCTTTGTATTCAACAGCTTCACGAGCAGAGTGTGCATATGCACCGCCACAGACCTGATCATTCTTAGAAAAGCCCCTGATATACTTTCTGTTTTTACAGAGGTCGTCCATGATTCTAGAACCCGAAGAATTTCTGGGGCCATAAAAGGAAATCTCAGACAATGAATTTCTTCCTCTTTGACCATTAGATCTCGTGCTGTTAACATCAGACAGTTCAGCATTTGCACATGCTCCTTTATATTCAGACAGCACCTCTATTCCATCACTTGCATCTTGACACCTTTCCAGTAGGTTTTCCTGTCTATCATGTTCAGAAATTTTACAATCTGAAGTACAGCATTTCTCTTTGAGATTTGCAAAAATATCTTGTTGCAAAAGATCACTGTTTCTACTACCAATGCCTGATCCACTTGATTTCAAATCAACCTTCTGAGGTGTCAAGTCCATATCCTGTAGCATTTTGCCACAAAGATCACGTTCCAAATTTGCAGAACTCTTAACCTTATTGGAAACATCATGGAACCTATCATAATCCAATCCAAATTGAAACTCTCCACTCTGGGCTGAAACTTCAGAGGAACTAGAACTGTGTGATTCATTGCATCCATGCATTTTGACATCTGACCATCTACTCAACGAAGCTTCAGGTAACACTGGCATTTCAAATTTTGTACCACTGCACTGTGATGCAATGCAATATATAGCTTCTTCAATGTTATCAAATTCCTTCTTTATCATTGACTTAAACTCGAGTGCTATACAGGTGTCCATCTGCCAGTGTGATATCAAGAAATCAGAATTATCAATTAAGAAAGAAACCTAGAGAGTGCCAAGATGGGAAGCATAGCATACCTGAAGTTCATTATTGTAATTGATGCCTCGAACATCAGCCCATGCCAATTCAAACACCACACAGCCATGCAAGGTATGGTGCAGTTCTTTGACAGGTGCCAGTGCCTTATCCTGCCACCTTGCAGCATCAATGACAGAGAACCATTTGTAATTCCAGTAACCTTTATTGGAAGTTTGAGCCTCCTTTCTTTGCTCAACATTACTTCCAAGGCCTTCATTTTCTGGTCTGATTCTTGTGTTTGCAAATGGTGAAATTCTAGACTGCAACCAAAACATATTTGAATCCATGTCACTCTTTTAGAAGATTTGTATCTAACTTAATTTCAACTAGTAGTCTAGCACTCCATGCTTACAAAATAGTTTGTGAATGCCAAAGCAACCAAAACATATGTATCTAACCTTGGTAACCATGAGCTGCCATAGCTGTGTTGGACTGTAATGCTTATCAATTAGCCAAGGTCCATTATCAACCAAGATAAATATTTTACTCATCTTGCATGTCAGATACAGGTATAGCCTGGATACATATGATTGCATATCCCTGTAAATACAATTGCAACAGAGGATCTAGTGTTTAACTCAGTATGTACAAAGAAAGTAAGGTTCCAAGCATTGCAGAACATAAACGTTCTTTACAAAAATGGAAACATAAAAATTTAACAATACCAGATCACTTATCATCATCTCATAGAATAACTATTTATTGAATCACTAATTTGATTATTTGTCACTCGGCCTATAAACTAACAACATAGTATTATATACAAATGCAAGAAACACAATACTGTTAAAATACCAACAAGGCCACAATTAACTTTTAAAAACTAATATGCACATAAAAAGGAAAAAAATATTATGTTAAAGTAATCTCCAAATATATTCATCTACATACCCTATCTGTAAGCTTGTCAAACGGTAAATCCGATGATGATGATGTGACACCATCTCTTTGTCTTGTTCATTAGCCATTTCAATATCAGGTAGCTGAAACCACAAGACTGGATCTGGAACAAAAGGTAACCAAAGATATGACACACTTCGCATCAATTTTTACGTCTTAATTCAGCCAGATGCCTAAAAGGTCTCCCAATTAATAGCTCTCAGAAAGATATAAGTAGAGTCTTTATGCCAGAAAGACCAAAGGAAATTCAAAAAAGTAAATCAAGAAAGGAATAATGACAGAATCAGATTATCTGAATTTAGAACCAGATACCATATGATTTTGTTGGGTAGTGGTCTGGCAGTAAATTGGCAGAAGATTACCACTGCTAGCCCAAGTCTGATTCTTAGGTACATTTTTGTGGAGAGAATTCCCAGGGTGATATCATCCCAGAGGTTCAATCCTTCCCGGCAAAGAAAAAGTATTCACCTTTAAAAATACAAGTACCAGATTACAAAGTTTAGATCTTCTGGTTCAAAATTCAGTCTTGCATCTCAAAGTGGTCAAAACACAAAAATGTTTCCTTTAAAAGCTACCCTACCTTTAAATTCAAAATTCCTATTTCTTAATCCTGCAGTATCTCAAAATATGCTTTTATGTTTTTTCCTTTCAAGAGAAAAATGTTCCACCAAAAAATGTTTTCTTCTTTCCAAATAGATCTAATCAGACAAT
>VDFB02293489.1:0-56711 GCA_007258455.2 Sequoia sempervirens
AAGATACCAATTTCATCATGTGTTGATTGTAATATTCCAATATATCAATATAGACACACTCTAACTACTTTGCATTCAAGACACCATTGCCATATATTGGAAACATATGCCCAAATCATCAAATCTTTCACAATCTACCTTCAAAACATTACCAAGCATAAACACAATTGTGGAATAACAAATGAGACTGCTCCTAAGCACTTAACAACATTCCTTTCGCTGTTTCTACATATTCTCAAGCCTATTTTGATCCTTTTCAACATACTCTAAAAGTTTATACACTTATTTCACAAAACAGAGTATTGATTTGTGGGATTCACCCGATTTAGGGTATGGAGTCCTAAAGATTAAATACCATATTGATGTTAAAGACTAAGGAATTTGTATGTACAGTGATAGTTGTATTTAGATTTGTGACAAACTTGTTTGCATAGTGGTAATGGAATAGCATCACTACTTGGGTATAGGGACAGTTTATATTGTTTTGATTGAGTTATGCTTCCAAAGCTTTCAATTAGTTAATTTGACAACTTAAACACTTTTGCCAGGTAAAAATTATTCGGCCATGCCAAAAGAAAAAACTATTAAAGGAAAAAAACTAATGATGGACAAGTTCTGCTCTTGCAAGAGATAAAAAATAACAAACTGATGAGGGAATATCGTGAAAAGCAGAAATTGGGAACGATTGATGAAAACAAGCTAGTTGAAGAGGAACTTCAACCATCAAAAAGAGAAAAGAAATTGGCAGCACAAAGGGAACGAATGCGAAAGAGTCGTACTAGGGTAGATGTAGATACCGTAGTTGGAGACACACCCTCTACCGCAAGTGAAGATGAAGGGACACCATTACACACAAGCGAATATGGAGGGACACCATCTACCACAAGTGAGTATGGTTGGACACCTTCCAATCACATCCTAAGTTGAGAGTACATCATCACTAATTGAGAACAAGGTACTTCATCATCCCCATGTGAACCTCAAGGTAATAGGTTCTCTATTCCACTCATCGAAGGGGTAATACACTCCAGCTTCCAATTCCCAATTAAATATTGATGAAAATTGGTCATGCAGATGTGTACCTAAGAGAACACCACCTAGAATTTTGCGTAGAAAGCCAAAGTTTTTTATTAATATTGATGAGGATATTTTGCAGCACATGGAAGGTAAGATTCTAGAACGCACTTGTAGAAGATATGCTAATAAGATTTGGAAAATTTTCTTTGAAAGGCTAAATGAGACTGCAAGATGTCAACTATTTGTTCAAATGATGTGGGGTTTAAAGTACATAAACATCATGAAGACTCTTGGGTTGAGAACATCGAATGCATCAAGTGAAAACACTATTGTGAAGAATCTAATGGATGCGATGCACATCGTGTGTAGGACTCACGGCCAGCGATGTAATGTCACACGATAGGTCATTACATCAAGCGTAGCTATCAAACAAGAGATCTCACCTCATTAAAAGACAAGTGAACAAGTGGGAATTAGTAGAAAACTTTATCAAAAGCCATTCAAAGGTGGCAAAAGAATTGAGGGCACCAATTCAAATGAATTATGGGCATTCTGGGAGACTACCACACAAAGATAAAAAAGTTGTTGAAGCATTGAGAACGATGGTGAAGATTATTGGAAGAATAATACAAGGCCATGTCAGAATCAAAGGATGTCATAAGAAGGAGAATCGGTAGTCGAAACTGTGAGCCACATCCAAAGCATTTTTTGGATACAACTCAAACCCAATTTTTTCATAAATTTCAAAATGATTATCCTCAAATTAGTATTTCTCAGAGATTTTTTGAAATGATTAAACATTTTTATGTCAAGATAAATCACATGTGCACTACTTGTTGTAAACTGCATATTGAATTCTCTAATCATTATGATGTTTATCATTCTATATGTTTAGATTTTCACACTAACGATGTTTTGCAGGATTGTGGCATAGAAGCCCCACCAAAATCTCCAAGAAAGTTCTTATCAAAATTTTTATGTGAAATAGAGGATGGCAAAATATTCTATAGGACAACATGCTTGGATGGTTCATGCGAGCGTTGCGGTGGCTTGCAACGAATGCTAGTATGTCAACATATGGAAAGCACATATGAGGTGGGACAAAAACTAGTAGAGTTCGGGAAGTATAAAATAGTGGCATATGGTACAAAAGATGGGTCTGAATCAAAAAGGTGTGAGTTGGTTATTCATAAAATTCCAGTGTATCAGTTCATGTCCATGTTTCGTGAGAATCTAGTGTATGAGTATGCAAGGCATACCCATAGAGCCCGATGGCTGGACAAGCAATTCAAGCTATGCAAGGACACCTTTCCACTTGGCAGCATAGTATCAGTGGTTGACTTTGCAGAGAACTACACTCTATAGCCATAGCGTGAGGTGCAGTCACAGTATTGCAACTCCACACAGGTTTCAATATTTGTGCACATAGCATTCATACATGCAGCTGATAGTACATAGGACGAAAGGAAGGTATTGAGGGAGTATCACTTTTATTTTAGTGATAATTGCACACATTCTCCAGAGTTCATGCAAGGTTGCTTCCAAATGTTCTACAACCATTTCTCTCAGAGGGGCATATCATATGGTCGGCATATAATATGGTCAGACAACTATGCAGCACAATTCAAGAACACATGTATGTTCTACTGGTTGTGCATGATGCATCTCACTACACGTGTTCAACATATGTGGAACTTTTGTGAAGCTGGACATGGAAAGGGGGAGCATGATGGTGCAGGAGCATGCGTGAAAAGAGCATTAGCATGAGAAGAGTTAAAGTATCAAGACAATGCACAGTTGACAAATTGAAGATCAATTGTCAAGTGGTGTAATGCTTCGATGGGTCCAGGTAATGAAGGTACGTCTTCAGTTCGTAGATTTTTTTGGTTGGTGGATGATACTAACATTGCACCATATGAGGATTTTTATACACTAATAGGATCGAGTGAGTTGCACTCTTTCCTTAGCTCAAATGCAGGTTCATGGAGTATCGATACATGTAAGATGGCATGCTTTTTTTCTTCATGTACAATGCAAGCCTAAAATGATTGTGAGTCAGGGGAGTGGGTTGAAAAATGGTTGACAAGTTATCTTAGCCCAATTCACACATATCGCCCTTCGATGGCATTGGAACTAACACAGATGGAATCGTCGGTTGACTTTGACCATGTATCAGATCTAGTTCAACCAGGTAATATATCTTCTTGCTTAGTATTTGAAATTCCATATTGTTATCTTACTTTGTACTGTATTCATAATGTTGACTAATTTCAAGAGATATGTCGCACATATAAATGCAGGGCATGTTTATGCAGTTATTGTAGATGAAGAAAATGAAGAAGGTACAGACTATTACTTGTGTCATTATGTTGAGGCAAAAAATAAATTGGAAGCCCCAATTGTAGATGGAGAAAACATTGAATACCCTATAGGATTAGTTGTTGTTACTGGAACGTGGCTCAGAAGGTACCCACATAAGGAGAAAATATTGAATACCCTACACGCATCGTAAGATTCTTCATTACTCAAACCTTGTCATGGCATCCAATGTTCATTTGACCAAATATAAGGGTAGAACTTTGAACAAGACGTTGTGGAAGGTCTGTGAGTCTGACCATGAGGCAATAGTTGACACAATAAAGAGTAGAGCAGACCCGGATGGTTCATTGGATTAATTTGTAAGTATATGCACAACTATTCTTATTAATTTGTAAGTATATGCACAACTATTCTTATTAATTTATACTTGATGGTAAAATTTGTTAGTAAGTCTCATTTTTTAATGTTAATAAATGCATATTTAATGTCTTCCCATTCTTGTAGTTTCGAAGGCGTCTGGCATTATGCTCTGATGGATGTTTATACCCTGCTCCAAAGCTCTCATTTCGACATAGGTTATGGAATTTGGCTTCACACCTGCTAATTGCATTTGCTTGAAAGTTTCTAAAGCCTTTTCAACAAATCCATTTTGTGTATATCTTGTAATCATCATATTCCATGAGATGGCATCTCTTTCAAGAATTTTGTCAAACAGTTCACAAGCCTTGTTTATGCTTCCACATTTTGCATACATGTCTACTAGGGCAGTTGCAACTACAACATCTAACAAAATTCCTCTATTATTTATTCTTTGATTGATGTTCATACCTTGTTCCAAAGCCCCCATTTTGTTACAAGTAGGAAAGATGTTGGCAAAGGTTATGGAATTTGGATTTATACCTACCAATTGCATTTGCTTGAATCTTTCTAAAGCATTTTGAACAAATCCATTTTGTGCATATCTAGAAATAATTGCAGTCAATGAGATGACATCTCTTTGAGGCATTCTATCAAAAACTTCGCATGCTTTCTCTATGCTTCCACATTTTTCATAAATGTCTACCAAATCATTAGTCATGAATTAGGATGAGTCTTTTAGATTACCTGAGTCAATAGTGTGAAAATTGCAATCTTGCACAAATGTTGCTCTTCTAGCCTATGAAGGCAAAACAACTCAAATTTGTATATGAACATGCAATATTGATGTCTTGATGATGTAATAAGGTTTTTTCAGGGTCATTTGAATGGATTTTTGGGTCTTAGATGATAGGAGTCAAAATTGCTTCAAAAATGCAATGTTGTCATAGTGTAATTTGTGTAAACTCATCATTTAAGTTGTAAATCCCTTAACCAATGGCTCCCTCTTTCAAAAAATAGTTGAGGGTCATTGGAAATGATGTGTAAAAGTTTATAAGGCCTCCTTTTGGTTAGGGAAGAAGGTTGATTGGAAGTTTGAAGCATTTGAATATTAAAAAAACTCTATTTTTCTTGATTTTCTAGCAGTTTTGACTATTCCTTCAATTGGTACGACCTGCAGCAGCATTGTAAAGCCCTATAATGAATATGGTTTGATAGAGGGTAGAGAATAATTTATTTTTGTGGTGATTTGAATTGATTTCATTAAGTATTAAGAAATTTACTTCAATTTTCATGAAAGAGGGTCTGAAACCCTACCAAACAAGGGTTTGGTCACCAAAATGGTCATAATTCCCATTTCCACCCTGGGAAAAATGTAAAAATTGGTAGAATGTTAGGTTTAGGGCCCTTCTTCATGTTCAAATTTGTTTTAGAGTGAAAGATGGAGGTTTGCAAAAGTTATTTGATGCCCTAGGTCAATTTTTCCCTTGTAAATGCATGAAAATGGTCTTTAAATGCACTTTTCATAATTTTATGATTATTTGTGCAATACTAATGAATGAAAAGCATGGAACTGGTCTTGAGGAACTTGTTAGAATATTTTAAAGGAATTATGGGTGTTTGGGTGTGCCTTGAAAGGTTGAACACTTCCTTATGCAGGCCTAGTTAAGCCTCGTTTATGGCTTGTTAGTCAATCTTTTGATACATTTATGGTGGGTGTTTGATCCTATGCTTTTGGGAACTTGTGGAGGATATTTTTAGGAGTCTAAAAGAATGTTTCATTTTTTGGTTAATTCCTTTAATCAATTTTTATTTTGACTATCATATTGGTGAATGGATGTTTTTGGGTACAAGGTCTATTTGTTTGGTCATTTTCTATTGTGTGAAGAGTTTTTACATCATCCCAAAGTCATGTTGAGATGTTTGATTGTGTGACTCAAGTTGAGTGATCAAGTTGCATTGTTGAGTGATCAATTCAATCAAAAACAACAATGGCAAAGTATGCCCTTTCAAGGTTTTATGAAGGGAAAGAGAGTCCAAATTGTAAGGGAAACAAGAATTTGTTAAATGAATGTCAAGTTGAGTGTGGATTGAGATTTTTCTTCCTTTGCTCTGCATCACATTAAGCTAGTTTGGAACACATCTCAAATTGGACATTAGATCCTTTTAAAGTCATATATTTGAAATTAGGACATTAGGTCCTTTCAAATTGGAACACATCTCAAATTGGACATTAAGATTAGTGATCTTGCCATTATCATCTATTTTAGTTTAAAGTCCCCTGGAACACCTCCTCTAAACTCTATATCCTTGCATTCAATGGTGTGCTTAAAATTGTGTTTGTATGATGCCTTGAATTGTCATAAGGTTTCTTAATAGGTCTTTGAAACCCTTGCTTCTCTAACATTTTTCTATTCATTGACTGTCATACTTAAAATCTTCCTTCAAATTCCTTCAAGGTGTTTAGGAATGATGATTTAATGGTGAAAATTCAAAGAGAAGATTCTGGAAGTGTGTGGAAGTCAATTTTTCAAGAGGCCCTAGTTTTTGGAGCAATTTCGTGAGGGTTTTGTGTTTGAGCATGTTAAGGGTGTCATAGGAGATTAAAACCTAGAAAATACTTGGTTTGGGAACAATTTAAGATACTGTAGAAAGTTTCATGGTCAGGTGATAAGTTTTGAATAGGGTTTCTTTGGAAAAGGGGGCTATTTAGTCTAGTTTTGGTGGGACAACAGATTTTTGAAAGGTTTGGTATGAAACAAGTGTTATCAAGATTTTGGTATGTTGTGTAGCATCACAAAACACACCTAATTCAATCATTATTTTGGTGATTCTTTTGGAAAAGTTGTTAGAAAAGTCAAAAAAACCACCGTTGGAGGCCTAGTTGGCTAGAAGCCTAGTTAAGGTGGAAAAGTGGGTTTTTGTTTGATTCAAAGGTTTGGGGCTTTGAAAACATTCAAGAAAAGTTTGTTTGTGTCTCTTAAGGGAATTCCAAGGGTTTGGGTCCATAGGAGAAAGATTGGAGTCATAAGTGCACTTTGAGGCTTCTTTCCTTAACGTTGTTTAGAACATGGTTAAGATTACTTCATTGAAAAAACCTTCAAGCCTTTGAGTTTTGTTTTGAGTCCCATATCCTCTACATCATAGTGGTATCAGAGCAGTAAGTAGGTCCTTTAGGAATTGAATAATCAGCAATGGCACCTAAAAATCAGTTAGCAAGAGAGTTGGAGGAGTTGAGGGAAACCTTGGAAAGGGAGAGAAGGGAAAGAAGAGAATAAGAAGTAGCAAGAGAGTAGGCTAAAGCAAGGGAAGAGAGGAAATGGAGAAGGGAGAGAGAAGCTATGTAGGCTAGAATCAATAGCCTTGAGAGAAATAGGTGAGGAGAGCAAGGAGAACAAGAAGACAATGATGAAGAAGAAGAGTGATAGGCAGGGGGTTGGAGGAATCAATCACAGATTCATGCTCTAGGTCTTGCTTGCAAGACCTCCTTGGTGTTTTGTTTCACCACCTTAACCTATAGGACCCTTCTCAAGTTTAGGTACCCCTGGTCTATTTGGCCAACCCCACTTCTATCACAATTCCATCTACCAAGTTAACCTTGATGCAATGCTTCAACTCTTCCTTAGCCCTTAATCTACCCTAAAGGCTAATCTATCCTCAAAACTTCATTAGTTCTTGGAGGGGTGTAGAGATGTCTTAAATGGCTTCAAAACAACCTCCTAGGGTTCTTGAAGGTTCACCAAACCCTCATCTAGGGTTAAGAAGGCTACTAGTCCATAACCCCCAATTAGGTCTCCATCACCAAAACAATTGGTTATTACTCAAACATTTCAAAATACCACCTCAATATTTCTTCGAGGTCCTTGTCCCATATGAACACCTCTCAAATATTTTTGAGGTCCTAAGCTTTAACTGTCCGTACAATGCTTAAACTTGAAAATGGTCATTTCCTAGGGTTTTTAAGCCATTTTCTAGCTGTTTTCAAACTATCAACTTGTTCTCACATCAATTGAACTGATGGAGCTTTCTCCTTCATGTGGAAACTAGGTAAGACACTTGCTCTACCTCCTCCAAAAAGAAATTTATCAAGAACTAGTCACCCCTGCAAGTTATGTGCTCTGCACTTCTTGTCTTCCCTAGCCAGACTCTTCCTGGCTCGCCTAGGGCAAGACTTTGCCAACAGCTCCTGTGTTCACACAAACCCTAAATCCTACCATATTTACACACATGGAGTCTAGTCACTATTCCCAAAGGGTCGTACAATTTGTACGGTGGGAAAGTGATCTAAACCTCCATTTGCTCAAGACTGCCTGGTTCAGACCAGCAACAGTGTGGAATCCAACTTATTTACAAACAGTGCTTGAAAATGAATAAAACGACTATCTAATGACACACAAAGCTTTTAGAAACACCACTCTACATCCTACACAGGTCTTGATGCTATATCAATCCATTAAAGCTTCAAGTACCCTAGGAGGTTGGTTTGAAGCCATTAAAGACATTCCCACACCCCTGCAAGAACTAATGGAGAGTTGAGGATAGGTTAGCCTTTAGGATTGATTAAGGGCTAAGGAAGAGTTGGAGCATTGCACCAAGGTTAGCTTGGTAGATGGAATTGTGATAGAAGTGGGGTTGGCCAGACAAACCAGGGGTACCTAAATTTGAGAAAGGCCTTATAGGTTAAGGTGGAAAGCCAAAACACCAAGGAGGTATTGCAAGCAAGACCTAGAGTAGGAATCTGTGATTGATTCCTCCAACCCCCTCCCTATTAGAAACACAAGAATACCACTTTATTTAACTAATCTCCTCCCTTCTTCCAAAGTTATTCTATAAGCATGAAAATCTATTTATTAGATAACTTGTTGAGTGACCTCTTCATACGTAGATGGGTCAACTCCTTTTCATTATCCAATTTTTCATTAAGTTCATTTTTCTTCACTTTGATGATGAAGTCTCTAAAGTCATTTGTAGTAACAAAGGTATCATCATCCATGAACTAGCTACAAGCTAATACTTTGACATCATTGGGAACAGAGTTCTCATCATAAAAATTAACTGCTAGCCTATTTTTAGGAAATTGTTCATCACCTTGATTGATTTGGGGAGAAGGGAAGTGTTAGTTCACTTCCTCATCTCTAGGAACATTCTTCATAGTCTCCTCTTGCACACTCTCCCTTTCTTTTGGATTCTTTGAATAATCAACCAAGGGTGCATCAAGAGTTTTCATTGATTGGTTGTGAGCAACTTGTGCTGATGATTCTGTTGACAAGGCTTGTTGTTGAACAAGTTAGCCCACTTCCATCCCTTTTTCTCTTGCTCTGCCAACTTCATCATGCTGGAAAAATTCCCATCTGCCATGGCAACAAACATCTTCTCCATCATTTCCATGGGACTTGTGTACTTTGCAAAGGAATAACATAAGCATGATTATTTTTATCCTCTTCTATTTTGTTTGGACCATGAACATCCATTTCCTTTTCCTTTCTCTGACCTCCTTATTAGTTTTGAGGTTCCTTATCACATCATTAGATGCATGGAAATGATGGTAGATATGAGATCTACCCCTCTCTACCCTCATTTTACTGATATACCCTTTAGGATCACAACTCACGGCAATGTCTACTTTCATTCCATAAATAGCCTTGATCAATAGCTATGCAGGCTAGGATCAATAGCCTTGAGAGAAATAGGTGAGGAGAACAAGGAGAACAAGAAGACAATGATGAAGAAGAAGAGCATGTGCAGGTAACTCAAAGACAACCAGAAAATGAGATAGAATACCCTGAGGAAAGGAAGTTCATAAGATTGTTGAAAGCAGCACAAGGTCATGGAGGAAAGAGTCACATAGAGTTGCCTCTCTATCAGGGGAAGATGGATAATGAAGAGGTGTTAGGATGGCTTGATGCCTTAGAAAATTATTTTGATTTTGAAGAGATGGAAGAAGAGAGAAAGGTTAAGTTTGCTAAGATAAAGTTGAGAGGTATAGCACTGACATGGTGGACTAGTTTTCAGAATGATAGGATGGCTAGAGGGTTGGCAAAAGTTTCTATATGGGAAAAGATGAAGAGTTTGGTTAAGGAACAATTTTTACTATCGGATATTTAATCCATTTCATGAAAGAATGTTGTTGTGACTTGTGAAATGGATCAATCCTTACATGTATAATACAGATCTAACAAAATAATGTGCAGGAAGGAGGAATGATAGGGTGTACACCGAAATTTCACATTGAAAACTGCATGAAAATGATGCCTAAAGTGTAGCAGTAGGAGATCTACCTTAATGAGTGGCATTTTTTTGAGTTGAAGGTATTTAGGAATGATGATTTAATGGTGAAAAGTCAAAGAGAAGATTCTGGAAGTGTGTGGAAGTCAATTTATCAAGAGGCCCTAGTTTTTGGAGTAATTTCATGAGGGTTCTGTGTTTGAGCATGTTGAGGGTGTCATAGGACATTAAAACCTAGAAAATACTTGGTTTGGGAATAATTTAAGATACTGTAGAAAGTTTCATGGTCAGGTGATAAGTTTTGAATAGGGTTGCTTTGGAAAAGGGGGCTATTCAGGCCTAGTTTTGGTGGGACAACAGATTTTTGAAAGGTAGGACAGTCTAAATAAAATCCACCCACAAGCCTATACCAAGCTCAAACTACTAAATTTAGGCAACTATGATATGCCTCTACAAGACCCCAAAGTCTCACCTTTTGATAGTGGATGGAAGAACAACCATGGACCAATGTATCACTGTCCCCAAGAGGCTTAATTTGCTTATCACACTAGGATTTTGATTATGTAGGCTCACCCCTTCACCCCAAAGCCCTGATTCTGATTCGTACAGACTAATTACAACCATTTCCATCACTCTTAAGTGCCTCTTTAAGAAAAATCCACACAAAACAAGCAAAACTCACTACATGTTTTGGGTTCTTTAGAAGCAAAAAAGTTGGGACAGCAGGCATGTGTTCCAAAACAAGTGTATCTAAAATTGATATATGTTTTTAATGCCCAAAATGGGTACCCTAAAATGTATTTATCCTATAAAGATTCATTTTAGTTTGCATGTTACACCCGATTTAGTGTTTTAGCACTTACAAGCAAATTTGGTCGTCTAGTGCAAACAATTTTTGTTCTGCAACTTGTGCAACAAAATGGACTGTTCCAATGCATTTAAATAGGAATTTTTATGCTAGGCATGGTCCTCTTTCGCACCCAAACATGCGGAATCACTCCGAGCTATGTTCAACCGGATCGATCCCTCAAGGGTCCAAAGGGCAAAATGGCTGCAAACTTCAGCATGAGGTTACTCGAACACCATGATGCTTAGAAACTTATCATCTAATCCTATTGGATCACGTTGGGCCCCTCTACAATAATCTATCTCAATTTTTGTTATCTCGGAGTGGTTTTCCCGTGGTATCTAGTTTTCAGTTGATGGAAAAAATGTCAAATGGAAGCAGTGGAAAGTTGCAAGGTGGTGCAATTTTTGTTCTGCAACTCGTGTGACCAAACAGATTGTTTCAACGAGTTCAAATGGGCATTTTTACACTAGGCATGGTCCTCTTTCGCACCCAAACACGCGGAATCACTCCGAGCTATGTTCAACTGGATCGATCCCTTAAGGGTCCAAAGGGAAAAATGGCTACAAACTTCAACATGAGCTTACTCGAACACCATGATGCTTAGAAACTTATCATCTAATCCTATTGGATCACGGTGGGCCCCTCTACAATAACCTATCTCAATTTTTGTTATCTCAGAGTGGTTTTCCCGTGGTATCCAATTTTCAGTTGATGGAAAAAGTGTCAGATGGAAGTAGTGGAAGGTTGCAAGGTGGTGCAATTTTTGTTCTGCAACTCGTGTGACCAAATGGATTGTTCCAACGCATTCAAATAGGAATTTTTACACTAGGAATGGTCCTCTTTCATACCCAAACACACGAAATCACTTCGAGCTACGTTCAACCGGATCGATCCCTTAAGGGTCCAAAGGGCAAAATGGCTACAAACTTCAGCACGGGGTTACTCGGACACTGTGACACTTAGAAACTTCTCGTCTAATCCTATGGGATCATGTCAGGCTTCTCTACAATAACCTCTCTCATTTTTTGTTATATCAGAGTGGTTTTCCTGTGGTGTCCAGTTTTCAGTTGATGGAAAAAGTGTCAAATGGAAGCAGTGAAAAGTTGCAAGGTGGTACAATTTTCGTTTTACAACTCATGTGACCAAATGGACTATTCCAACACATTCAAATAGGAATTTTTACGCTAGGAATGGTCCTCTTTCACACTCAAACACGTGGAATCGCTCTGAGCTACGTTCAACCAGATCGATCCCTTAAGGGTCCAAAGGGAAAAATGGCTACAAACTTCAGCAAGAGGTTACTCAGACACCGTGATGCTTAGAAACTTCTTGTTTGATCCTATGGGATCATGTTGAGCCCCTCTACAATAACCTCTCTCAGTTTTGGTTATCTCAGAGTGGTTTTTCCGTGGTGTCCAGTTTTTAGTTGATGGAAAAAGTGTCAAATAAAAACAGTGGAAAGTTGCAAGGTGGTGCAATTTTCGTTCTGCAACTCGTGTGACCAAATGGAATGTTCCAACACATTCAAATAGGCATGTTTATGCTACGCATGGTCCTCTTTTGCACCCAAACATGCGGAATCGCTTCGAGCTACGTTCAACCGGATTGATCCCTTAAGGATCCAAATAGCAAAATGGGTGCAAACTTCAGCATGAGGTTACTCGGACACTGTGACACTTAGAAACTTCTCGTCTGATCCTATGGGATTGTGTTGGGCCCCTCTACAATAATCTCTCTCAGTTTTTGTTATCTTAGAGTTTTTTCCCATGGTGTTTAGTTTTTAGTTGATGGAAAAAGTGTTAGATGGAAGCAGTGGAAAGTTGCAAGGTGGTGCAATTTTTGTTCTGCAACTCATGTGACCAAACGGACTATTCCAATGCATTCAAATAGACATTTTTAATCTCGGAATGGTCCTCTTTCACACCCAAACACGTGGAATCGCTCTGAGCTATGTTCAACCAGATTGATCCCTAAAGGGTTTGAGTGTAGTATGTTCAAATAGGCCATTCCTCCTATTGTTTGGGTTGTGTCTCAGTGATATGGTCCTGATGTAACTTGAATTGTGGTAGTTTGAATGGGCCTGTTGAGTGGTTTGGCAATCTTTGTATTGCATCAGCTTGTTGCTTACTATTATGCTTTGATAATTTTTTCCAAGCATCCATAGCTTTTCGAAAGCACCTGTTTTAGGATTTTAGCCATAGTAGCAAGGCAATGAACTGTTTAATAAAATGCTTTGATAGACATGTATGAAAAATGTGTTAGCATAGACAAGGCAGTGAACTCTTTGAAAAAATGCCTCAAAGAAATGTGGTTTCATGGTGATGGAACGACATGATGAATGCCATGACAAGAAAATTGCTATGGATTGTCATGGCATTCCATCACCATTGAGACCACATTTCTTTGAGGCTTTTTTTCAAATAGTTTACAGCCTTTTCTATGCTATTGCTTATTAGTATGCTTTGATAGATTTTTTCCAAGCATCCATGTAGCTTTTTTGGAAGCACCTATTTTAGGCTTTCAACCATAGCGACAAGGAAGTGAACTATTGATATTCCACCACCATGAGACCACATTTCTTTGACGTATTTTTTTCAAATACTTCATTCCCTTGTCTATGCTACTCCTTACTATTATGCTTTGATATATTTTTTCTAAGCATCCATTGCTTGTTCGAAAGCACCTGTTTTAGGCTTTTAGCCATAGCATCAAGGCAATGAACTGTTTGATAAAATTCTTTGATATACATGTATGAAAAATGTGATAGATAAGTAAGGATCTGATTTGAAAAAATGCCTCAAAGAAATGAGGTTCATGGTGATGGAATGCAATGAAAATCAAATATTTTTATTGTCATGGCATTCCATCGGTCATGAGACCTCATTTTGAGGCATTTTTCATTACTAATATGCTTTTGATAGATTTTTCCAAGCATCCATAGCTTGTTCGAAAGCACTTCTTTTAGGCTTTCAGCCATAGCAACAAGGCAACACTTGAACTATTTGACAAAATGCTTTGGTAGACATGTATAAAAATGTGAGAGTATAGACAAGGCAATGAACTGTTTGAAAAAATGCCTCAAAGAAATGTGGTCTCATAGAATGCCATGACAAGTAAATGCAATTGGCAACTACTCCTAGTTATTAGTTATGCAATGTGAAGTAATTGCATAACTGCTTAGGTTGACTTTGTAAAAACTATATTGTAATTGAAATTTTGTCATCTATCAGCATCTAGTTATTAGTTATGAAATGTGAAGCAATGCTTTTAGTTTGAAAGATGTGCAATGCAATGTAATCAACATTATGAATATAAACTACAAAATTATAAATTAAAGTTCAAACATAAAAATGTCAAGTGTTTACAATTAGCCATTATTGATCATTGATCAATCTGAAAAGTGTGAACATTTTTCTATGTGGAAGGCAAACAAGAAAACAATGGTTCAAAAATGAGGAATTTGTCTTCTGCACCAAATGAGAAATATTCACAATATGTGCTAGGAAGGAATAAGTCCATAAGAATGAGTATGCAAGAACTAAGAATTGCAAAATTGGCTTATGTTTGACTTCCAAACACAAATTTTCACGCTTTTCAATGTTCCAACGTAAGTCAAAAAGTATACATGTGTGTAAGTTGTAAAGTATACACTTGAATACATGTAACTCATATCTATTGAACCATGAATTTATAATGCAAATATGGACACCATCGATAAAAAAGATTTGTATTAATCAAATAGCCATGTACGCATGTACATCAATATATGTCAATATAAGTATAAAATATAGTTACAAAAATCCATATAGGCTTACGAGAATGCCATATAGGCATACAATGTCAAATATATCGAATACAAAATATGTACAAAATTGCCATGTAGGCATACAACAAAGGGCTCTACATTCAAAATTCATTTCTCTCCATGCTCTGCTTCAAATACAATTTTCTTTCCCTTTCCTGGGCAACCCGATGGCAATAAATCTGTCACCCATTTCTGTTGAGGAGTGATCCTCCTACTCCTCCTAGCATTTAGCTCCTGGTCAAGTTTCAACTGTTACAATAAGAAGTAAAGACATTAATATATAGAAATTACATTATAAAAATTAATATATTTAACAAAATTTAATCACTTATAGCCATCTGACGATCACTCTCCTCGATGGAAATATTTGCACGTCGATGCTCAGGCGTGCTCGAGCCCTGTATAAACCATCTAAATAGGAATTAAACTATGAATCAATAATGGTTTGATTTTTCACTAGAACTAGTTCATCTATAACAACGAATGTAAATTGAAATTTAGTAATTTTCCTCATACCTCCCCTATCAGAGCCATTGAGGATTGTATTCTAGTAGAAACACAGATATCCATTGCCCTTGTTATGTTTGGCATTGTTTCTCTCACCAACATCTGAAAATAAAACAACAAATTATTCAATTACAAAATAGTTATCGAATTTGAAGTAATGCTTTGAGTTTGAATGATGTGTAATGCAACGTAACCAACAATATGATTATCATATTTTTAAAAAGCAATAACCTGGGACAATCACATTGAAAAACAAAAGAACCTTTAGGATAAATTTTAAGTGAAAAAGCATCAAAACACAATGTAAAATATGACAACCAATATGAGAAGAAGAGATGATCTAGTCAAAAGGAGCTTTGATAGTAGCCAACTGAGTTAAGTATGACAAATCCAAGTATCATTGTTGCAAGGAATGGAGTAAGAGCTAAATAAAGATACAACCACAATAAAAAATGATGGAGCTAACTTGTCAAGGGCCTATTCTTCAAAACCCTTATTAAACGCTTGTCATAGTTTAAGATATGCAATAAACATTTGACAATGGAATTAACCTTTTGAGGATGACAGTGATTAAATTGAGGTCTCTTTTTACCATGAAAAGACTGAATATTCTTTCTTTGGCCTATCATTATGATTTTTAAGTTTCCTCACTTGAGTTAAATATAATAGTCAATTGTTTATACCAAAGATGATAGAGAAAATAATCATGAAAAGGAGAATATGATGGTGATCAATGACAAGGCAGTGGCACATTTGACAGTTGAAAGAGTAGAGGAATGCATAGTGAACATCATGGTACAACTTATGATATAAATTAAGCCACATGGTTAATGTGCTTTGAATCCTTGCATCTAAAGGAAATTTTCTTAACATAAATACTGGTAGGGAATTTCAATGTTGCCATTGTAGTTGGAATTAAAGCTGGTACCTGCAACATTGAAGATTATCCTTATTTAAGAATTCCCTCCATCTTGTTGATTGGCTTGTAACACTCTTGATGGTGGCTATATGAAATCTAATTATGATTCCTCTTCTACATTAGAGGGTTCATATCCTTGATCTGACTCTTCTAAATTATTAGAATCAAAATCACTAGCTTCCATATTCAAAAATTCCCAACCAACATCTTGAATAAATTTATCTAGATCATCAGTAATAGCCTTACAAATTGGTTGCCAGTTCAAGTTCATTCTACTTTCATAATACTTTATATCCATGGAGTTCATCCATTCCTTGATGCCATCAAGTGAAGATTCAGGAATGGCGTACATATGGAGTACATCTCACTTTAATTATTTGAAAACAATAGCCATATCAAATCCCTTTTTCCGAAGTCCTACTCTCTCAAGGTTAACAATCTCAATCTCACTAATAGTGATTACTAAGAAAGGTAATTCCACCAACTCTACCAAAAAATTTACCATAGGAACAATACAAGTAGAGGATTTGAAAGGAACTCCATGAAAACCAAGCTCTCTAAATGGTATATAAAACTCTAGTTCAAAATATTTTAGATGAGGTTGCTCCCATAGCTCTCTTACTCACTTGAAAAATCCTTGAAACTATGTATTGATTTTATTTTTCCTATTCCTCTCTTGTTGTTCTTAATTTCATTGGTGCAGGAGCACCTAGGAAGCAATAGAGAGCACACTAGGAAAAATGTGGAAGTATAGAATGAGTTTATGACTTAGATGTATGCCTTAAGGCATTTTTGTGGTTGGAATGATGTTTTCTAATAAGGTCATGTTGACCATGGGTGAGAAAAAAAGAAGGTTTTAGTCCAAAGTTTAGGAATGGAGGTTTTTGCAATTATTGACATTTTTTGCAAAAACATGCTCCTTTTGTGTTTGAGCAGCCAAGAAGGGCCAATTGGAAAAATAACTATTGGGAAATCATATTTAAAGGTTTCCTCGACCTTTGTGCAAGGTTGAAAGTACGTTTGTATGGATTGTTTTGTTGGAATTGAAGGAAAATAGTTTTTTGAGTGAAATTTTCTATTTTTTGGTCTGAAAGAAAGCTCTAATGGATTAAATCTGGTTTTGTGTTGTGTGTAGGATGTAGAATAAATCCAGTACAAGTTTTTTGTAGCCTTTAGATAGTTCTTTCAATTGTTTACTTGTCTCTTTGTAAATATTTTGGTTTCTTTGTGCTAGAGCACTTTTCCACCGTACAAACCGTATGGACTTTAGGAAACAGTGCCTAGACACCATGCTTGTATATATGTTAGTTGGTAGGTTTTGTTTGAGTGCAGGAGTTGCTAGCAAAGTGATGCCCTAGGTGAGCTAGTGCAGGTCCAACTAGGAAAAACTTGTTCTGTAGGTCACAAATCTTGTAGGAGTGCTGAGCCATTGAGGATTTTCTTCTTGGAGGAGGTAGGGTGGTGTGTTACCTTGTTACTACATGAAGGAGGAGGCTCCCTCTGTCCATCTAGTGTGTAAACAAATTGGAAGTTTGCTAACTGTCAAGGGAAGGCTTAAAACCCTAGTTTTTGCTCCATTTCATGTTTGAGCTTTGTACAGACAGTGGAAGGCTGAGACCTCAAGAATCTTTTAGTGTTGTCCATGTGAACCAAGAACCTTGGAAAAAGAGTGGGAAGTCCTTTTGAGATTTGTGAGTTCTAACATGTTTTGTAGGTGAAGGAGACCTAATAGGGGCTCAAGGGCTACTAGCCTTTCAAACCCTAGCTAAAGGATTGGCGAGAGCGATGGGAAGTTGAAGTCTTGGAGGTTGTTCAAACACCTTTGGAGGATAGTTTGAAGCCTTTTAAGATTTATCACTACCCCTGCAAGAGTTGATGGAGTGTTGAGGAAGATTGGTCTTTAGTATAGTGTAAAGGCTAAGGAAGAGTTGTGGCAATGAACCAAGGTGGACTTGGTGGTTAGAGTTTGTGATAGAAGAGGGGTTGGTCAAACAAACCAGGGGCATCTAGTCATGAGTAGGGACCTATAGGTTAGATTGGTGAAGCAAAGCACCAAGGAGGTCTTACAAGGAAAGGCCTAGAGTAGGAATCAGTGATTGATTCCTCCAACCCCTCTCCCTATCAGATTGGTATCAGATCAAGCAAAAGATTTGGGATTGATCTTGTATGTTAGAGACAGAGTCTAGTGGTTCTAGCATCATGGTGACAAATGCTGAGTTGGCCAAGAGGGTTGAAGAAACAAAGGAAGACAATAGGGTATTGAGAGAGAAGTTATACCAACTTGAGCAAGCACTGAATGTTATGCGGTTTGATGTAAGAATAGCAAAAGAAGAAGAGGTTGCAAAGAAGGATAGAATCCCTGAACCTGACCCTATATTGAAGGAGGATACCTTCTTGAAAGCATTGAAGGCTTTGAGTGGAAAAGCACTTGAAGGAGTACCACTGTTTAGTGGAAAGATGGAGGCTAATTTAGTTATGGATTGGATAGAGGGAATGGAAAACCATTTTGAGTGTGATGGAGTCACTGAAGCACATAAGGTAAAGGTGGCTAAATCAAGACTAAGAGGTTCTTCCTTAACATGGTGGAAATTCATTTAGACAGAGAGGGGGAAGGAAGGAAAGTAGCCTATCTCTACTTGGAAGGGAATGGTTGCCAAGGTGAAAGAAGCATACCTACCTGAAGACTATGAAATTCAATTGCATAAGAGGAGACAAAGTTTGAGGCAAAGATATCAGGATGTGAGTTCTTATACTGAGGAGTTTCAAAGACTTTGCATGAGGTCCAATGTCACAGAGGATGAAAATATCAAGGTGGCAAGGTATCTCAATGATTTGAAGTGGAACATTCAAGAGGAGATGGTTCTCTTAAGCCCCAAAATAGTGCACCAATGTTATCAACTACCATTAAAGATTGAAGAGAGGAGTAAGAGGAAGCAAGATCAGACTTCTAAGGGCAAAGGCAAAGGCAAAGATCAAAGAGATCAAAGAGGACAGCGTGGTGGCTACCAAGGTAGAGGAAATGACCAAAGAAACCAAGGAGAGTCAAAACTCACAGAGGCATGGAGGTGAAACATCTACAAGAGGTGGATATAACATGGGTAGAGGACCTCAAGGAGGTTCAAATAGAGGAAGAGGAGTAGGCAGGCAGGAGCCTTTCCTTGTATGTACCTACTCTAGGCCTTTCCTTGTAAGACCTCCTTGGTGCTTTGCTTCACCAATCTAACCTATAGGTCCCTACTCATGACTAGGTGCCCCTGGTTTGTCTGACCAACCCCTCTTCTATCATTCATCAAGATCATACATTGACCTTCTTGCCCCTCCTAAAGTTTGGACCACATCCATTACCTCCATATAAAACTAGACATCCTTGGTCTTCATGGTTCCCACGCCGTGATATGGTTATGCAAATGAAAATGAAGAAAAGTAATCATCTCCTTATCCATTGGCTGGAAGAATGCATGCTTAATGTTTTGATACATGATATCAGCTCTCTCTTTTGCTCTCATGGTTGAATATCAAAATCCAGTATGGTGGGCCTCCAGAGTTCTAGTCATCTTTCTTCCTCTTCCACCAAATGTTGTCCTAATCCACATGTCTGCTAGCCTAATTGGCTTTGTTTTTGAAAGCTGAAGTTTCTCTTGAGTCACCAGTGTAGCTCTCTCTACCTTTCCAAACTCTTTCATTGCTACAAATTGTCTTTGGGATTTAGTCATTTGTACCACATGGTTGATGTGCTTTGAATCCTTGCATCTAAGGGGTTTAAAACCTTAGGGGCCTTAGATGAGAAAAATAAGTAATGTTTTTCTTTTCTTTTTATGTGAGGACCTAGTAGTGAGATAAAAGAGGACTGTATAGAAAATGAAAAAAGAAGACATAAAAATTCATGGACCATACTATATCACCTACATGCTAGCTAACAAGGACATGAATGTAGTAGATTTAGGTATGATAGGGGTATTGCAAGGTATATTTGAGGAATATATAAGAATGAAGAAGAATTCAATGGATCAAATTATTGTCAAATGTTTTCCTAAAAGATCTCCCACACCCTATTAGGGAATTTAATCATTTCTAAGCATTTTCCACGTCCTATGGGAAAGTTTGAGGAGGCTCCAATAGTTGAGAGTTTAATGAGTACTTATAACTTCTTTCCATGCAATAATGATTAGTTAGAGAACGTATAGGGAAACTTGATGAGCTATGCAAAAAATGAAGAGAATATAGGGTATTTTTCCTAGTCTTAAGCATCTCCAAGCATCTAGGAGATATTGAAGGAGTCTTGGCTAATAGATAGGGTCGAGGATAGAAGTTTTATTTTTGGTTACATTGACATCATGTAGGACATCCATAGTCTTATTCTTGGTTACGTTGACATCACAAAAAATTATATAGGATGGAGTAGAATATAGCTCTACCTTTGTTAGTTCCATGTTAAATTTTTATTATATATAGCTTGCTAGTGTAGGAATTCTCAGACAAAAAATCATGGTAGGACCCTTCTTAAAAGATTTCAAATAATAACCTAGTGAACCCATATACTCTTATAACTATATATATACAAATCTAGATTAAACTTAGAATTCATTAACTTTAAGTTCTCTTTATTCTATATTACCTTAGTGAAAGTTTGAGCAAATCTACTCACACTCGGAGGTCAATCATTGAAACCTCCAACAACACCCTGTTCAACATCCAAAATCACATATTAAAATACCATTCATAAAACAATGCTATTAACACATGTAATAAATTTATAATTGTTTACTAACTTTACATACCCCCGATAGGTGTACTGCAAAAATAAGTAGATTGACTGGTGTACCTAGGTTCAACACTGTGACCCTGCAATTTTATTAAAATAATAAAACTAAATTAGTTAATCTTGCATTTCACAATCAAAATTTAATAAACTAAATTCAATGAACATGTTGAATTTTACCTAACTGTCAATACCATATGCATCATGCAGAATGTCAGCCGCCCTCTCCATCCTCGTAGATGCATATGGATCCTGCATAGCACCCTCCTGAGGGCCGGTAGGGTCATACGAACAAGTGGCTCTGCAAGATCGATACACATGGCCTCGAAGGCCACCACTTGAAGACCCCCTGGATTGCGCTGTATAATGGGGCTAGTGTGGTGGATGACACTCCGAGTCAAGGATGTGATCGCCTACAAAGTCTCTACATCAGCACTCTCCTTTGCAACTGTAGGCATCACAATTTGCTCATGAGGCGGCCTAGTGAGAGGTCGTCTCCCCTGTCATGTAGGATCCGGTTATGCACCGGGTCTATCTTGTGCTGACCCCCCACCTCTCCCCTGAAACTCCCTCATATCAAAATAATTCAGGATTTGGTTCAATACAAACTCACAATATACTTTCCTAAGAAAATATTAGGGGACTTCATAGTTATTGCACGGTGGGTAATCAAAGACCATATACCATCTGTCATAAAAATGGTTCCTAATATCTTGGTGGTGGCACCAATGAATAGGAAACCTCTTTGCATTGAGGGTGAGATTTTGATTTGTTCTAGGGTCAGTGAATAGAGAGCACAAATCGCCTTTAGTAATCTTTAAATATTTTACTTGTTTATATGATAATTTGTCTGCATAATATGCCCTCAATGTTTGCCTCCTATTTTTCCATCCAGATATTTGTTGGGTAATTGCATCTACATTTCTTAACAAATCCTTCAATGAATCTGCTAGATGCATTTTTTCTGTGGTTGAAGAATTTTGATCACTCAACCTACTAATAAGATCCTCAACTTCTTTTCTATTGTTTTCAATTTCACTCCTCAAATTTTCTTGAGTTCTAGGAGGGTATTGAGAGAATGGTGGGGGAGGTTGATTTTGTTGTTGAGGCTGATTTGGTTGAGGATTTTCCTCCTCTTGTTGAGGATTTCCTACAAATTAAAAGAAAAACATTCATTTCTAAACTAAAACAAACAAAATCAATTTAAAACTAACAAATTCAAAACAAATACCAAACAATACTTACCTCTTGCATCTCTTCATCGTCATGGTGCCATATTTGTGAAGAAATCCAATTGTTGTTGATGAATTTTGAAGAAATCACCTCTCCAAGAATGCGAGCACATAAGACAGGGTTTTTGGCTGTGGGCAGAGCTAAAACACAAAAAAACAAAATGAGAAATGATATTTGGATTCGCTTTTTTTTTGCTTTTAAAAAACCATAACGCGAACGTGCTATAACGCAAACGCGTTATAACGAGAATGCGTTATGGATTTTTTTTTCTTGTTTGGCAACAAAAGTGTGACAATCTTGGTGCACTTACACTGACCAAAGAAAATTCTCCACTTACAACCCTAGAAAAAAATTGCATACTACCCAAAAAAAACTTACATGTTGCCAATGTTAGGAAGTCTAGCACTTCTCCAACACACTAGTTTCAAAAATTTCCACATCAACACTAGAAACAAGAAATCACATGAATGTTGAATAGGAAAATTATGACAAAAGGGCCATGGTATCATCAAAAATAAAAATGAGGCAGAATAATCACTCTGATTCATTAGCCTTAGAGGATAATTTCCCACGTCTTGTTCATGGTGGAACTAGAGAAACCATCACACCTCCTCATTAGAGTCTTCATAAGGTACTAGGGAGAGTGGATAATAGTCACACTCCAGATTAGTGTCACCCTCACTGTTTGAAGGGCTATCAGAAACCTCATTGGGAGAATTACATCCTCCTTGATAAGCCTTACGATACTTACACTTTTTCTTTTCCTTGTTTTCATATTCCACCAGTTGTTCCCTTTGAACTTGACCAGCTCTTCTGAAATAGTTTGGCTCCTCAGGCAGTAATTACTCTTGACAACATACTTCTTGAATTTCCTATGTCCCTTTTTACTCTTTGGTGTATGAGGAGCTCCCTGTGTCTCAATTTCATCCTTAGGAGCATTCTCCTTAGACTAAAGAAAACTCAATCTCCTAGACCTATGAACCAGGCTAGCAAACTCTCTAGATTTACTCATCTTGTTAGTGATAAGAACCAAAAAACCTTCACCAACTTTTCTCTTGGACCCAATATAAATAGTCAATGTATGAATGCAAATTCAAAATGAAAAATATGGCCATTGGTTCTCATTATATCGAGCCATGCAAGCGTTCCAGCCATTAATACTCAAAGAAATATTGTGTTCATGGGCTGACACTAGTCTACTTTGAGCTTTTAAAATCTCAACTGTTGACCTTGTTTCAAATAAAAAATCAACAAACAAATATCAACGGTGTAACCAGTTGTGATAAAACTTAAAAATGTGCTATTAATTCCTTTTCCTCATTAGAAAATCTCAAATTAGATATACATCCACTCAATACTCATATTTCAACCACTTAGCATCAATTTAAAACATGTCGTACCATGGTTACCCGCTCACTCGTGGGAATTAATTTTCTTGTATTTCTTCATAGCAGAACAATGGGGATTGATCCTGATTTGAAGTTAGAGTATCGGTTTGTACACTTGCTTAATTATCACCTTTCAACATGTACGAGTAACTGTCAATACCGATGGTCAAAATCCCAAAAATGTGCCTCAAAGAATAAACTTGAAAAGTAGTGTCATTTGGAAATAGTACCCTCTCATCCAAATTTAGCAACCTTCCAACTCCATTAGAATCCATCGGAGCCTTTTAGAAAGTCCATGTGGCATTTTCCCACTCACCCACTGCAAAATATGACACACAGGCAGGGCCCTCACAGGATGGTGAGGAGTGGTCAAGATTGACCCACATCACCCGCCATCAATTGCTGATTTCCTTCCTTATGAAGTAATCGCCATCTTCAGAGCTTGATGAGTTTCTCCATAAGTGACAGGTGTCATCCCATCTGCTAGCCCATGTAACTGTCTTTTCTTACTGCTTTCGATGGACGTGCATGCGAGGAATGGTCCTGATGAGAACACGTGTTGCAGTGTCCATCACAGGTCTCTATTAAATCCATGTCTATTGCCTCTTTGGAGATACTGGTGCCACCGACAAGCATGATAGGTGGCCATTGTTCGCCATCTCATGTGTTTAAAATAATATGAAATAAACCAACATGGGCGCACGATGAGTGGTCAAGATCTGTCCATGTCTCAAATCTGCAATTGTTGATCTTCTTTAAATGGCGCTAGCTATCTTCACCAAGGAGACCAATCCCACCAATGTACTAGACACATGGCTCAATTTCGTAAGCCTGTGTGAATAAAATAAGAAGTAAATTAGCACGGGCACATGGGGAACAATTGGGATCAACTCCTTATGATCAAACAACCAACATGAAACCCTAATTCTGCACATGCCACAAAAGTTAATCTTTAAAAGGGGACACATCTATGAAGACAAGGATTTGACCCATAAAGGACATAGGCTAAGAATTTAAGTTACTTTTAAAATTAAGCCTCGACCTAGGAAAATTTTTCACTAAGGAATAAGGTGACTGAAAAACCTAAAATTAGGGGGTCGGTGAATACAATGACATTGATGGCATAAGAGGCAACTTAGACAAGTGGAGACCGGTAATATTAGGTCAATGCAACTTTAAAATGACCAAGGGTTTCTCAGAGCTTATAGGTAATTTTTTAAGGGTTTTATCAACATAAAAACCCTAACACGATGATGAGGAAAACATCCCTAAGCCAAAAACAAGGGTTTGAGCCATATTTTGCACAATTGTAAAATGGAACACAAATTTTTTTGAGGGGTTCCATCAGGGTGATTGACCTTTGGCCCATTACTCTAGATTCTCATTACCATCTTGTCCCTCAACCTACAGGGGAGACTCAATTCCTCAATCCAAAGGAGGAAATTCTATGAAAGATAGTAGTGATAGTTTTTCAACCAAGTAGATACCCATGCATGTGCATTATGTGACATACTTCTTACCTGCATAAAAAATGATTATTAACTTTGATACTTTTATTAATAATAAAAATCACATTTTTAGAAGATATATCACACAATTTTAAAACCACATATATGCTACAAAATATAACTACACATATACATAAGAATTCAATTAACAATAACCACAAAGACAAAATAGATTATGTGATTGAAAATTATTAAAATTATATTTTGAGAAGATATATGACACATAGTTTTTAAAACCACATATATGCTACAAAATATAACTACACATATGCATAATAATCTAGTTAATAATAACAATAAAGACAACATAGATTATGTGATCGAAAATTATTAAAATCATATTTTGAGAAGATATATGACACACATTTTTTAAAACCATATTTATGCTATAAAATATATCTACACATATACATAAGAATTTAATTAACAATAACCATACACATACACACACACGCACACACAGACGGATATATATATATATATATATATACACACACACACACACATGTACATAAGAATTTAGTTAAGGATAGTGTGTCTTGGTAGTATGCCCTATAATATCTTATGACTAGTTATAATATATTGTACTTGTTAATCCTCACCATGGTTTTCCCACTTTGGGTTTTCTAGTCAAAAATCCTGGTTTCTATGTGTTGTGTGATGTTATGATCTCTTTCATGGTTTTACTTACAATTGCTACTAGATATGCTTTAACAATTGGATGGTTAATAATCAAATGGTTTTGTAGAATACTGATTCACCCCACCCTCTTAGTATTCTATATGTTCAACACTCTGTAGAGACTCAAGCTCCATCATTGTTTCCTCTCCTTCTTCCAAAGTATCAGGGGTAATATTTAAGTTTGATATTGTTTTAGTATTGGAAAGGGATCTTTAGATATGTATTTCCTTTATTTTTACCAAGTCCATTAGCTTCCCAAGTGAAGAATCTATCTTGCAAGTCCACTATAGCAGTCCAACTCTTATTATTTTTGTCTAGGGAAGGATCATAGGCACTTGATGCAATAGCTATTTGGGACTCAATCGAGTCCATTTCATATTTTATTTCTTGTGTGGCATCCAAACACTTCATGCAATTAAAAAATAATGTTTTTTCTCCATCCTCATAGGCTATTACATCCTTAAAACATTCTTCAACTTTGGTATTGTGCAGATGCACATTTCTCTATGATATCCATTAGGTTCTTCTTTGGAATCCTTCTCTCAACCTCTCTTTCCACTTGTCCTTTCAATCTAGAGGCATATTACTTGAATAAATCAATCAACAATTTGAAATTTTCCATATCAAGTAAAGAAGTATCAACATTAGTTCCTATTGTGACCTCCTGTAATAAATTTTAAAGCTTCATTCATTAATTCACTACTCTTTTGATATGTTTCAATGATTTATTTTTTCTAATTTTTTAAACACATCACCTAGCTACAACTTGTGTATAAGAGATATCTTATCTAAATCAACACTTCCCTCCTACATGGGAAACTACAACAATTGAGAAGAAACAACCAATTGAATCTTTAACTATTTAGACAATAGAACCTTTAAAGGATTATCGGAGTAGGATTCACTAGAGGGCCTAGGTAAATCCTCGGTCTCTCTACTTCTTCATTCTTTTTGGTATCAGAATATTCTTCTTCATCTACCTCTTCTTCTTCTTCACTAGTGATCTCTTCTTTATATTTTTCTTCATCTTTCTCTTCATCTCCTTCATCCTTATCCTTCTCTCCTCACTCATTATCTTCATTTTTATCTCCAGGTCAGTGTAGGACCATGGTGGTGCAAACTAGGCCCTTAAGTGGCAATGAAAAATTAGAAAAACAAAGATAGGAAACTTGACATAAAAAATTGAATATGTCATTAAAATAATTTTAAAAATATGCAAGAACAACATTTACAGGACATTGAATGTAGTTTCTAAGATACTATTTATTTTTTGGAAAAACGTAAATCTATTTGGTGAAAATTTGAAATTTCAATGCAGTAGTACTAAATTTTTCAAGAAAAAATATAAAGCAGATGTATGTCTTACCAACCTAAGTACAATAAAAAAATAATATATAATTTTTTAAAATTTCAATATAAGTAGAGGGTTCATGCCTAGATGAGCCATAGGTTTTGTTTTGAATTTTTTTTTCAAGTAAATATTTAGTTATGATTTTTTTCTTAAGTTTTTTAAAAAATATTAGAACATATTTGTTTGACCACTATAACATGATGAAAAATTTATGAAATTCAATTTTTATTTATTTTTATCCTATAGTATGGGAAGCATAGAATGTGATGCATCTTTCAAATTCAAAAAACATGAAATAATTTAAGAAATATAGATGTTTTTAAATCAGCCTTCTCCTTCCCTCTCACCATCATTCTCTATTTCTCGATTCTCTTCATTCTCATGCCTTTTCTCATTGACTGTGTCATTCTTTTCACCTTCAGATGTGTTGTGTTTTGTATCTACTAGAGGAACATATGTCTTCGGGTTTCCTTGATCTAGAGTCACCTGAGTCACCAAAGGAATAGGAGTGTCATCCTTTGTTGTTTCCTCTTCAGTAACAAAAATATTCTCACCTTCAACATTTCTTTACATTGGTTCATAGATGTATTTTGAGGAGTATTATATAGATTTTCTTCTATACTAGTAGCTCCTATGTTTTCATTTCCTAGAAGTTGTTCCTTGCTAGAAGAGGAAATGGGATTCATTCCATACTTTTGTGCTATTTAGTAATATTTTCCCCTGTTTCCTTTTGTATTTTCTCAAATTGATCTTGATCTATTCCCATAAGAAAGTGTGACCCTTTTTTTTGTTCTAACTCTTTGATAAGAACATGGGCCAGTGTCACCTTGTCAGCATCAGATAGAGAGAATCCAATTTTACCCACAACATTTGATCTGAGCTTCTCTTACATTTCATTGGCTTCTTTTCTTCTCTCCATTAAGAGTTTCCACACATCATCAGGAACCTTTTTCCTAATTTTCTCCATAATTTCTTTAACAGTGACAATGAATTTTATGATTGCTTCTATTATCATGGTTTTGCCCACCTAATTTATCTTTTGTATAATGGAGTTGTTTCTTCTAACATCTCATGATGGAAGATACCTTTGAACAATGAGTCCAACTTCATTGTGTCGAGCGGTATTTCTGAAGTTGTCTTCTTTTTCTTCTTCAGTTCAACTATGTGTGAATTAATTTTCTTCCTTTCCTTCATCTTCTTATGCATATATATCTAAAATGCTGCATTTTCCTTCTCAACCTTTTCTTCATCTGTGGTATGAGAAATATTTGTTCTTTATTTATTTTCACTTGTTCTTTTCAGAATCAGTGGAGGACGTTCATCCTATTCTTCTTCTTCAAAAATCACACTCACATTGTTTTCTCTTTTAGCTTTATCTTTTCTTCTTTGTGGCATAGTAGCAGTAGGAGCTACTGGAATAGTTTTCATTCTCTTTTTAGGCCTTGTGGCCTCCTCTACATGAGGTTCCTATGTTATAGGAGCACTAGTCTCCATTGTCTTGGTTTTACTGGAGGAAGAAATTGATCTGGAGGACTGTTGAATACCAAGGGGAATAGTGGAAGCAGTTCTTCTAGATCTTTTAGTTATGGGAGACCCACTTGCTTTGCTTGTTTCTCTCTCTGATTTTTCCCTTAACACCCATATTTTTCTTTAGTGAATCCCTTGTCCTTGAGATGGTCATGTACCATTTTTGTCACCTTTCTCTTTATTTTGTTCTTTTCCAATTCCATGTGTACTTCCAAGAATTTCTCCTTATATGTTTCATGTATTTTCTAAGTATTTTCCTTATGACTTCCATAATATATCAACATAACCATCTACTTCATTTTCATTGATCTCATATCCAAGTGGTAGAATCTAGACTATTTTAGGTTCCACAACTTCAATAATGCATTCATTGGTTTTGACAAAAAATGTGATATCATCTCAATATTTTTCCACCATAGACTTAGGGATCCTCTCCCTTTCATGCATTCTCTTCTGAAATACTGCAAAGAATGTAGTAAGTGCTTCATCTTGAGCTTTCATGTCATCAATTTTGTGTAGATTTTCAAATATTTGATGAGATACAACTATAATTTTATTCCATATAACATTACTTCTTCTTGGAAGCTCCCTCAAAAAGTAAAACAACAAACAAACTACGAAAGAAGCAAACTTGAATGGGTATTTCTTCACTTTAGTTTGCTTCAAGTTGTTAAAGGGTTTTTGTTAGAGCAACTCACATATATCATAGTCCTTTCCCTTTTTGACCATTTCAAGGGCTACATGATTTTTTTTGGCCAACAAAAAATTATATTTGTTGGTGTAGTATATCTTATATCTTATGACCATATTGACATACCTTACAACAAGATTATTTATGGTGTTCACAATGAGAACCCTTTGATCAAATGTGGCTCTAGTTAATTCCATCACATCCTTTTTCTTTATAGATCTAAGTGTAGGTACATGTTCATTGTCATAAAGTCTAGTATCTCCATTATGATTTCCTTAGATATCAAACTAGGCATGTTGGTCCATATGATTTTTTCATGCACTCTACTTAATGCCTTTCTCATATAGCTAATTTCATCATCATAGATGAAGCATTGAAATCATTTCTAGAAAATTGGTTTCCTCTTTACTAGGTTGTCATACTTAGGTTTGATGTTGAAATAATCTCCAATCAATTGATCTATCCACAGGTCTTTAAATTTTGTATGGTTGTACTCTTCCATTTCCACATGTATGTATGACATAATGTCCTCTATGGGAAAAACCCTATATGGAATACTAAAAAAAAATTTGAGCGGGTAACTCTCAAAAACTTTCATGGGACATTTCTTGAATTTTGGTTGGGGTTTCTCACTCACATTTACTACTATAAGTTTTTCCATCTCTATTGAATTGAAATTCTTCAAAAAAAAAACTCTATTGCAGCTCTGGACAATGGTAAATACCCTTTTCTTGCTTAAGAAGAATTAGGGTTTGGATGCTTTGGTTCACAAATTTCCTTTGAATGCTTAAATTCGCTTCAATTTTCTTTAATTACTCCAAAGATGTAAAAGTGAATGAAATTGAGAAATAATAGGTATATAACCCTTAAATTTTACCCTAATTTGTATTTAATACACCAAACAATAAAGTTGGTAAAAACCTTCTCTATGCAATAGTAAACCCTGAATCACTTCACAAATCTCCATAATTGCATATTTTCTTTTGGAGTCTTCTCCAAAAGATCCATACTATCCATCTCCATCTCATATGTTTGTGCCAAGCCATGAGACCTCATATCAACAAGGGGTTATGTGATTTTATGTTATTACTCCCACTAAGCCAATGCCTAGGTTCAATTTTCAAAGGAATTATCTACATCAGAGGGTGGTATAGATTCATTTGTAGTCTTTGATTCTTCCTTATTCTTAGGCTCCTCTTTCTTTCTTCAAATATTTTCCATTTCCTTTTTTACTTCAATTGGATCAATCTTTTTAACTGGTTCATTTCTCTTTACCTGATTATCCTTCCTTGAATTTTTTCTTCTACAAAATTTACTAATATTTCTTGGTCTATTGTAGATGTTGCAAATGGCATTTCTCTAATAATTATTACTTTCATTCATTTTTAATCTCCATTGATTAGCCTTGTGTCCAAATCCATAGCATGTATAGTAGTAACCATTGAATTATTGAATAATTCAACCACTATTATATGCATTCATCATTTGACTTCTACATACATTTTCTTTATGCCCAAAGTTCATACATGTAAAGAATTGAATAGTAAAGGATGGAACATTTTGATTCATTTTTCTTCTACTTCCATTTCTCTATGTCTAAATTTATTGTAAAAATAACAAATAACATTTAAATATGTGTACCTTTGAGCATTTGGTTATTTGAGGGGGGACTTCTAGCATTGATTCTTTAATCTCAAAACTTGCCATTGTTCTTCTTGTCTTCAGTCTTCTCTAGTTCATTGATATTATTTTTATTAGGTGTCTGATCTATTTTTGAGCTTTCTCCTTTTTAAAGTCGCAAACTAACTTTGTATTTAGATGCCTTCTGACCTACAAACAACTCATCAAGAATTGTAGAACTTGTCTTGAATTTTTACTCATGAATTCTTGATTTCTCTAGATCTAATCTTAGATTTATCACTTCTTGTTCAAGCCTTGTGCATTCATCAATATTGATTTTTACCATTGCATTCAAACATTCCTCAATTCTTCTCTTTTCTTATACTTGCACTTTTAGTCTAGTGATTTTTTCATTTTCTTGTTTTAATTGTTCATTGACCTCCTTATTTATTTCTTTGAACTTATTTAATTTCTCTCTCAATTTTTTGTTGTGGTCATTTGCTTCTTTAATATTTTCCTTTAGATCTCTATTTTCAACTTCAATTTTATGAATGTCTTCAAGAGAAACTTTGAGTTCTCCATCTTTTTCAATTATGCAATCTTCTTCTATGTACCCAATAGAAAGAATCACTTTCAAATAAATAGTAAATTTTCTATCAGCCATGTGTTCAATCTTCAAGATCTTCCCATAGTGGTCAAGCTTCTTCCAAGGAACCAGGATTTGATACCAATTTTTGAACAATCAGACTACTAAAAGGGGGGTGAATTAGTATTCTATTAAATTGTCCAATTATTAAACATCTAATTACCAAATAATACTTAAGAATTATAAGGAATGAAAACATGAAAAACCCATAACACTCACAACTTATTCACTCAATTCTGCAAAATTTTGCATAATTGATTGCATTCAAATCATGTATGCATTCATGTTCTATTTTCACAAACTTAAATCAACCTTGTATATGAACCATACTCCATCACAAACATCAATTAGGTTGTCCTAATTAGATGTAGCCATAAATCATACAAAATGTGCCTTTTCGACACCTAATTCAAATCAAAATTACTTCACATGCAAACATATTCAATATAGGTTGGCATGGACCTACAATAACTCCCTATTCCATTCACATCACATACTTAATCTCCATAAATATTTACATACATTAGGTCAGCTAGGAATAGGATGCAAAAGCAAAAAAAAATCCAATTGATCATCACCATAGGATACATGGACCTTAAAATAGCATGCCCACTAGAAAACACAACTCTTTGAAACTTGTTTTTAAATTTTTTCCAAAATTGAAAAGTCTAACTCAAATCTGTGGAGGAGTGCAGACCAATTAGGTTATAGCTAGTACATAGAAATATATGTAAACCATATATGTTGATCTTCTATTACTTGCATCTTTTGAACCTCTTATCCAAATGTACTAAAATTCAAAAATTCAGATGCTACTGATGTCCATGAACAACATATTATAATTGCAGAAGTAAATTTGTACGAGTGAACAAAGGAAAACCAAATTATAGGAGGGTACTGTGTGATGAATCTACCGGTGTGGAGACTTAGCAAAATTACTTAACTTTTTCAATAAAATAACTACTCTATAGTCATACTTCATATTATTTTGACATCCAACATGTAGTTTTGAGATTAGTGACAACACATTAATGACAAACTTCTTCATCATTTCAATACTTATTATTATGTAAAGAACTTTAAGAATATATTAATTATTTCTCTATTGATATTGTTGTTTACAATATAACCAAGGGTATTGATCCAAGTCATAATAGGAAACCACAACAAACAATATCACCATTGATGTTGTTGCTAATTCCTAGGATTTCAAACACATTCATTTTTAACCTTGGTATTGTAAATATTGAATGTATAAGGATAGAAATTAATACACAGTTTTTCCAATCATGGTTCTGTTAAGAATACTATGTTTTAACAAGAAAATAATTAAATATTCCACAATATAGTTTTTATGGATTTCACAGCTATAATCTATGTTCAAATTATTTTAATAGAGGGCCACATGCTCCAAGATCACCCCATGACATGATTAAATAAATTAACTAAACAAAAATATTGTCTTTGCATATTAAATATGGAAGCATTGACAATACTTGCTAACTATTTTATTGAATTTTGCAGACATGTTGTTTCATGGAATACAATACTATAGGATATACACAGAATGAATTTGTCGAAATGGCTTAGAAATTTTCAAGAAAATGCAATTTACAGGTGTAAAGCTGTACTCCACAACTTTACTAGTGTCCTACTTTCCTATGCCAAAATGGGTGCTTTGGAGCTGGGTATGAAGATCCATGAAAGAATCATGGAAAATAGGATTTTAGGTAGATCATATAGTTGCAATGCTTTGGCAGGAAAGTATGCAAAATGAGAAAGTGTAGGCAAGGCACGTATACTATTTGAAAAAATTCCTCAAGATAGGTGCCCCTAGGGACTAAAATATTTCCAAGATATACAAAAAATGGATTTGTTTGAAAAGGCTTAAACAACATTAAAAAAATGGAACTAGCAAGCATAAAGTCAAGTTTCACAACCATTATCAACAACTTTCCCACCTACGTAAAAGTGGAAGTTTTGAAACAAGATACATAAATCCATCAAGCATAAAGGATATGGGAATTTCCTTAAATGTTAAAGTTGTAAGTTCCTTGGTAGAAAATCATGCAATAATGTTAAAACATAGACAAGTCGTGTGAGTTGTTTAATTTGTCATCAATATTGAAGTAGTTTGATTCTAGGTTCACCTAGCAATGCAATTTAGACCAAATGGAATTTGCAAATGAATTTAAAAAATGGAACCTTGAAATGAAGGTGGCTAAGCCATGAAATTATATTAAAATAAGAAGGAATTACATATAGTTTAAGGGGAAGCAGAGAAGAGAGAAAATTTTGCCTATCCCCTAGTACTGGAAGAAAGTAACCAAAGAGTTTTCCCAACAAACGAAATTACAAAAGTGACCTTTTACAGGATCAATCCACCATCAAACTAAAGAGTTCAACCCTAAAAATAAGAGAGGAACATCAAAGAAATAACTAACAGTATGAAGAGAGCTTCCATTTAAACCTAGAAGTAAACAATGAAGCACCAAAAATGGA
This sequence comes from Sequoia sempervirens, assembly GCA_007258455.2. Lineage (NCBI taxonomy): Eukaryota > Viridiplantae > Streptophyta > Pinopsida > Cupressales > Cupressaceae > Sequoia > Sequoia sempervirens. Next base: position 33,906 of record VDFB02293489.1, read on the forward strand.
AATATGTAGCCATGTATGCACAGTGAGGAGTGCCAGAAAATGACAAGAAACACATCCATCCTTCAAATCTTCCCATCAAAAAGCCTGCAAAGATCTAAAAAAGGCCAGAATATCCTTCCAAACTACTAAGTCAGTTTTACCACCAAAATTATAGCCAAAATTTACAGAAAAAACAAGAATGGGAGAGAGCATTAAGATGTGCTTCCTTCTGATGAAGCTAAATCTGTAGGAGGAGTAAAAAATGGTTCCTCATGAGGCTGAATAAGAACATGTTGAATGAGTAATCAAATTTCTTTATATAGCATGTAAATAGGGTCACTAACCACATTACCATATTGTCAAGAAAGAAGTTTCAAATGGCCTTTGAATTCACTAAGAGGCCATAGGCCATAGAAGAAAGAATTTTAGAGATTCTATAATTAGTGAGGAGGTGTTGCCTACTTATAATGCCCCGCACTAGACAAGAACCATGCAAAATGTCGTACCTTTCAAGAGAAGATTGAAGAGAAGAAATTGGGAAAAAATGGGGCAAGAGATAAGTTCCTACAATGAACTTTACCATTTCCACATTGCTTAAAGTATCCATCAAGTTAGAATCAAAATGAGAAGCTAACTCATATGGAAGAGGAGAAGAATGCATATCTAACTAGTCATAACCAAGGACAATCTGAATGGCACCAAAAACCTGCCTACATTAAAAAATAAAAGCCCTTCACAGACGTTCTTCAATGCAAGTAATCTCCATTTTGACTTCATTTGAACATGGAGGGACAAGAACTCGGAAAAGATTATCCATGGTGGTTGGCTTGTAGCCAGAAGCACAAGTCTAAAAATGAAACCTTGTATAAAACAAAACTCTAAAATTTAGTGAAAAGTTTGACACGTGTTTAAGAATTAGTGAGGAGAATATACAAATTTCCAGGATTTTCTATTTTGGATGATAAAGCACAAGTATTAGATCTATAAATTCAAATATCGGCTAACAAGATGAGGAATATTATCTATAAATTTTGATAATGCACCCAAATTTCCTTTGAATACTTCAGAGCTATCAATGAGAAGATGAGATCTGGATTTTCTATAACCTATTTTCTAAATATGATAACCTAATCCAAAATGATTTTGAGGAATAATTAATTCCACAAGTGCTCATCCCATATTCTATCTATTCATTTATAATTTATTCTTTTTGTGTCAAAATCGCATAAATAGGAATTCAAATAGGGTAGAGAAAATTCATGCTATTGATATTAACTGTTGTGTCTTAGCTTATGAAACTACCCTCTTAAGATTACTTGAAGGAAGATAAATAAAAGAGAATATAGAGAATCATTATAACTTACCTTAATACCATTTCACATTTGATATGATTTTTGTAAAGTCGATCCAACCTTGTAGCTAGAAATGGTACAACCATATCCATGAAATTCCTATATATCATTTTCACCCTAGAGATAGTAGTACTTGCTACTCAGCTATTATTTTCTTCCCTTCTCCCTCTTTTCTTCACCTTTGGTTCTAAATATATATGTATTCCCAAACTATGATGGTAATGAAAAGAGTACCGGGTGCTGCCACAATAATGGGTTACACTTTTTGGGACATCCTTATTTTTTCCTAAAATCACATATTTTTAGAAAATACAATGATTTATGACTTTAAAGGTTCCATTTAAATTATTTTAATTAAAGAGGGATTGATCAAACCCCCTTAGATCAAACCCCCTTGGATACAACCTTGTTAGATTTAAACCATACCTATAATCGAGTTTCTTCTACACCTATCAAAATGCTGATAAAAAGCCACTTTTGATTTACCTTTTGGGTGATCAAATGAATTCATTTAAAATTTATGTTTTGTAGGCCTGCAACCCTTATTATAAGCTTCCCAAAAATTATAATTTTAAATATGTTTAATTTGATTATTATATTTATTTTTTATTTATTGTGAATGTAGGATTTTCAATGAACACCGAGTTCTTTATTTCACACATACAAAAAAATAGAAAAATAGAGAAAAAAAATTCTAAAATATACATGTGCACTAGGTATTGATGTCCTTATTCCAACAAAAAAATAATAAGTTAATTCAAATGAATACAAAAAAAGTTATGCGGGCCGAAGTACACCTTTGTCCACATTATAATTACGCTGACTTGGAAAATTAATTAAAAAAAAAACATGTTACAAAAAGTTATGAAAAAATATCCATTCCCTAGATATTGGTGTGAAAAAATTGTATTTTAAAAATTATAATTGTATCCTATCTATAAAAAAAAGTTACGTGGGCCGAAGTAAACATCACTTTTTAAAAATGTTGATTAGTAGAAAAAATAAGTTATTAAAAATTACATAAAATGATTCACAATTTATTTTTTAATTTTTTAAAAAAATTATAATTAGAATCTACACAAAATATCTAACAAATAACTAGTTTGATTCATCTTCAAAACCTTAATTATTTAGCTGCTATAGGTGTAAGAAAGTGAATGTCTGGTGAAAAATCCTAATTTTAATGTCAAGTTTGGCCAAAAACTATAACCCATTATTGTGGGATCACCCTATCCCTCCAAATTTGAGTTTGATGTGGTCTAAGGAGCTCATATCTTTGAAACTCTCCCCAATCTACTCCACTCTGCAAAAAGATATGCTCTCATCAATTATACCCAATCAAAAATCTCCCTTTGATTTTGGAAAACCTATAGTCATCACTTTCCATAGGTTGAAGCACCACCCCATTCCTCATAAATGGTGCAAGGTAAATGAACTACCAGCTAATAGGGAAATTTTTGGACTCATATTTCAACAGTTGGTGTGACGACAATCTATCCACAATAAACAAGATATTAAATATTCACAAAGATTGTTATTGGTTGTTATAACCCCATCGATAGTATTATTAATAAGTATTTAATAATATAGTAATGGAAGCACCAATATTAATATTAATTTTAATAAAATTTAATAAAGTGGACTCTAATAATATTAATATTAACATAATTATTATAAGTGCCATGAATATTAAAAATGTTATTACTAACATAATATATATTACTACCTCTACATTAATTATCATAGTATTAATATTAATGCAATTTTAATATTAATATCTATATAGATAATTATGTTAATGTTAATTGCAGTATTATTACTATTGCATTTTAGTAAGGATATAGTGTTCCAAATACCAGTTAAAATGATAATATGCATATAATGATAAATTAAGATACTTATTGTTGGTAGATTAATCTAATTATAACTAGGTCCAATCATCCCTATCAGATTAAATCTCTATTAATATCTTCCAACTATAAGTAAAGGTAAGATGTTCTAATTTAAGTGCATATCATAATTCAATTATATATCACAACTCAATAGCAAAATAGATTCTAAAACTCTTCATCTTTCCTTATTTACTTGTTATCTTTATCTTACTAAGTTAAGAAGTATTATATGAATCTAATCTTCGTCGTACCTATGATCAGTTCTTACTAAAACTTGTAAGGCTCCTTTAGTGAATTTAGTCATAATTCTTGATATGAAAAACCTCAAGTAAATACTATAAGAGAAATTCCTAACAAAATGAGTCAAATGATATGAAATAAATGTTACTATAAGTGGACCTTAAAGAAACATAATATAAGATGATAAATTATAGCATCAAAAACACATATTTAGTCGCATACCTTAATAGAAGCATTCACATAGAGTTTAAATAATCTACTCTTAGAGTCATATGACTAAAAGTATTGTTGCACTCAATGATAACTTGATCATGTATCTCCTCAATGACATTCACTTATTCTAAATGATAGAGTAGAATAATTTTAGAATTAAAGGGGTTTCAATTATAATTTGAAGGGAGAGGCCTTACATAAATACAAAGGAACACACAAACATGAGGTGCAATGTATCATGAAAAACACAAAGCATATACAATAGAGACATAAAATCATCCACAATGAAGACACAAAGAAAAAACATGAATATAGAGAGAGAAAGTGTAAAATGATACACAAACTAAATAGAAAAAATATGCAAGGAAAGCATATAGAAAACACAACACACATAATAAAATTAAGACATAAATAAACGGTTAGTAAAAAAGGATTTGAGTTGGTAATTTAAAGAGAACTCAATCTTAAATTTTTCTCAAATACCAAACATCATCCATACAATATGATGTTAGAAAAAAATAGTGCTCTCATAAGGAAAACCAAGCTAGATTATGCTAGATCACTCGTGAGCTATATAGATCCATTGGTTAGCAAGTTTCATTATGCTAGGTGTCCATACAATATGATGAGGTTCTCACGGCTAACACATTGTGTTATTCTTGTTTACTCATGAAACACATGGATCCACTAACAAGGAAGTTGTCTTATGCTAGGTAGCCATGTAACAATGCTCAAGTTAAAGAATCAACAAGATGCATTGTGCTAAATCCATGGACTATCTTTTCAATTATATCTTAGGGAGCACATGAAATTTTAATGTCATGGTGGACCATTTGACATTATAGGGTCTAAATCACCTCAAGTGGTGTACATAAGTTTAATGTCATGGGGGAATATTTAAAGTCACAAGGGATGAATCAACTTAGGGGCTATACACAAGTTTAATGTCATAGGGAACTATTTAACATCATAGGGGATGAATCACCTTAGGAGATGTATATAAATTTAACATTATGAGGGACCATTTAACACCATAGGGTACAAATCACCAATCATGCCTCTTTGGATTTTATGAATAATACCACCACAAAGGTTGCACATGAATAACATAATAACCATGACTTAGGGGGTATTATGCATAATTCCACCACTAAAAAGGGGCACAAGAACAATGTGTAAGGCCACACCTTATGGGATATCTTGTGTGATACCACCACTAAATTGGCACATGAACAATGTTCAAAGCCACACCTTAAGGGATATCATGCCTAATAACACCACTAAAGTGGTAAATGGACATTGTGTAAAGCCCCACCTTAGAGAATATCATGCCTAATGTCATAATTAAATGGGCACATAAATATTGTTGAAATCCACACCTTAGGGGATATCATGTATAATATCACCTCTAAAGAGGAACCTAAACAATGTGAAAAGCCACACCTTAGGGGATATCATGCCTAATAACACAACCAAAGAGGCACATGAACATTGTTCAAAGCCACACCTTAGAGGATATCATACATAATAGCATAGCTAAAGGGGCACATAAACAATATGCAAAGAAAAACCTTATAGGATATCATAACTAATAGAACCACCAAAGGGGCTCATGAATAATATGCAAAGCCACACCTTAGGGGATATAATTCCTAATACCACCACTAAAGGCACATAAAAAGGATTGGAAGGCCACATCTTAGGGGATATTTTTCATAATACTACCACTAAAAGGGAACAATATAGATTGAAATTTTAGAAGATGCCATAGGGTATGTGCAGGATCATCATGGAAAAAACAGTCCCGTAAGTGGCAAAAAATTCAAAAAAATTAGAGTTAGGAAACTTGACGTAAAAAATTGAAGAAGCTATCTATATTATTTTAAAAATATGTAAGAATAGTATCTATAGCAAATTGAATAAAATTTCTAAACTACTAGGTTTATTTAAAAAAAAAAGCTATTTGGTGAAAATTTGAAATTTCAATGCAGTAGTACTTAAATTTCAAGGAAAAAAATAAGTAGGTGTCTATTTGACCACCCTAACCACAATAAAATGATAATTATTTTTTATAAGATTTTAGATATAAGTAGAGGACTCGTATCCAGATGTGATGCATATTTGTTTGTAATTTTTTTCCAAGTAAATAATTTATTATGAATTTTCTATTACAACTTTTAAAAATTATAAATACTAGTATGTTTGACCACCTTAACTTGGTCAAAACTTCATGATATTTAATTTTTCTTTTTTTAATCCTATAGTATGTGAAGCATGTTTCTGATTCAAAAAATGTGATACTGTTTGAAAGCTATAGATTCTTTTCAATCAACCTATCAATCAGGACTTTAGTTGTAATTCAAATAGAAAATAAATAATAATTATTTATTAAATTCAAAGTAAAACATAATTTATATTGGTGGAAAGCTTAGAATATCCTTTAAAAACCCTTTTTGTTTCATCAATTTTGGGTTAAAAAAAGTCGTAAGCCACATACCCTACACATACCCATAATATCACCACTTTTTGGCCCATCATGATCCTGCACATACCCCATAATAGACAGGGGAATATGGTCCCCTTAAAATGTTAGTGTACTCACTAAATTTATATTTTAAGGACATAATGGATAAAGAGGGGATCTTGTAGAAATTATATATAGCTTGGAAGATTAGTAATCCTTGGTTACCAAGTGTATGGAAAAGGACAACTATTTTACATATTATCGTGTTGCTCCCTATTGATGAAATATGCTTATACAACATGTTTTGTTCCCCCATGCATATAAATGAGCATCATATGATACTAAAAATGCAACTTAGCAAGGAGAAACATCATAATAACTAATTTATTATTTTGTATTGATCCACATCAATGTCATATAATTGAATTAACCATCATAGTTGTTTTTAAAGAACAACTCTCATTAGTAGAATACTAAAAAAATTGATGATATTCCTAAAAGGTTTTTTTTTTTTTTCTTGTTAGATTTTTTCTCATGATGAGGTGTAAGAGTGATTAATTCTCACTTCAAAAGTGTTCTTAATGTACATTCTATCTGAGACAAGGGATGTGGAATGGGGAGTAGGCCATAATTTCTTGGACGATGAGGTGGAAGCTAGAATGAATGTCTTACCCAAAGGTGGAGGGCCTTTATAACAAAGTTTCATTGTAGAGGAATGTGGTGTCCATTCTAAGACAATTTGAATTTCATGTTTCTTATTTGTATCCAAATCTTGTTAGTAAGGATCTTATGTTATTGATCAAAACACTTTTCTAAGAATCTTGAAGCATGAGATGGCTGAGTAATTTCTAACAAGGGAGTGTAATTATTGGTAGGGGAAACCAAATTATTTTTATGTATATGTAATGAGTGAGGAATGAACTATATAGCAAATTTTGTTTATTAGCAGATGCCAAAGAATCAATTAATGGTCTTAATAGATCTTATAGACTTTTTGAAAAAGATGAGTGGGTACATGGATTATTATTTAGGAAGTGATTAATTAGGAAGTCTTTAATGATATCCCCCTCTTACACAAAGATATCCTTACCAGGAGGGCATGAATTGGGAGAGAGGGATACCTAAGCTTCATCTTCTACTAGATGCTCACTACCAAAGGAACAAAATGAAACATCAACTAAGGATTTAAAAGAAGACATAATTTTTATAAAGAACTAAGATATTTTGATAGTTATTTACAAAAATTAAGAAATATATATATATATACTAAACTATTAGATCTAGCAATATCTAGAAATTGAGAATAGATCTAGACAAAATATTCAAAGAGAATAATGACACCAAAATTTGATAAAAATTAAGAAGTACAAGGGTGCTGGTGCTCTAGATGGGAGGAGTTCATTTTAAATTATTTTAAATTCTTTTAAATATAGAAATAAATTTTATGGTTTGAGGATCCAAATTTGTAGAGGTTCAGGTCTAGTAACAGACAAATGTCTAGAAATGTACAAAATCCCAAACTTTCTATGTGTAATACAGAATCATGGATATAATTTTAGGTTATTGAAATAATGCAATATGTTTCAAAGGTAATTAAAAAAATAGAATTTATTTATTTTAAATTGACTAAGATTATGCATTTTTTTTTATCTTTTAATGTGTTTCAATGAAATATGCATGCATAAATGACCAATTAAAAAACTCTTGTATTCTATTAAAACTTTAAAATAAGGTAGTTATGATCTCAAGATATTTTTAAAGTATAACAAGAATTGGTTTCACCAAAATATGATGTAGAAAAAAGGGATCTATGTCTAAATCACACCTCCTACACCACAATTAAAATGAACAAAAAATGATCACAAATAACCACTTAGATATAACCACTATTGAGCAACTAGAATATTGGATCAGGTCTTTAGTTTTTTATTTGAGGTTTGATTGATAGTTTAATAATTAATTGAATTTTAAGATGTAAATGTGTACATAGGTTAATTATGCAACTGCAATGAACTATTATGATTTCAAAAAAGTATAAAATGAAAAGAAAGAAAAACTTATAAAGGAGTAGAGTGTATTGATAGACATACTTGACATATAAATTTGAGCTCCAATATGCTAGATAGAGGCACTTGCACCATATACCTATAAATTTAAACCCATTGAATCAAAAGATAAATCTAGATCAGCTATTTTTTGTAGGTTATTCATTTGTAGATTTACTGTGGAAACTTCATATGTCAATAACTAATTCCACTTTCCCTAATTTTTAGATGTATGGGACTTGAATAGTTGATTGAGATATTAGGTCTTCAATCCTTTGTAAAATTCTAAAAAGGTTGTCATATAGGGGCTTGTCTAAGTGAAACCCTATTTTGGTATTTCTACCAATGCAACAACTATGTTGATGTAAAAGAGTACTTACCCTAGGTCAGGTAGAGGAAAATGTATAAGAGAATAATAAATTGATAAATGTTGTAACTTACCACTTAGATCTACATTCCTTGAGGGAAAAAAGTCATTGTAGTCATCACCTTCAAGAAGAACTAGATGCTAGATTTAAATTCTTGCAATTTTAGTGCTCACAAAAATGGACATGAAAAATAAATAAACTCACATGAAAACTTGATGCATTGCTAACATGATACTTAACTGAAATAATATTATAATAATCATGCTAATTCTACTCTTGCCTACTTTTTAGGATGCTCAATTGGTTACTTCAAAAATACTAGGACTGATTAAGATTTCAAATGGTGAAAAAGACTTGTATTTATGTGTATTTCTTTAATTCTTGCTAAATTGATTATTGATAGATAGCAAGTGAATACAAATTTCTAAATTTTAAAATAGGCTAGAGAAGGGTAGTAACACTATAACCAAAACAAATTTTGGGGCTTTAAGTGTCATTAATTAAATAGTATTTTTTATTACCAATTTAATTCTAATTTTCCAAACATGATTATAAAATAACAAAATTAAGAGCATAAATGGTTTCAAGCATATAGGGGGAGATAAACCTAGTGTGAAATTTTCAATGGTGACAATTTATAAGACTACATATATATTAACCCATCCTTTGAAATATTGAACTAATTAGGGAGATGGATAGGTCATGGGGATGGTCTTCTTCATACAAGAACCTTCTCGAAACACATGCTATATAACTAAAATAAAATAAAGCATAAACTACAAGATTCACACTTTTTAACAAACAAGGCTAGACAACACATTAAGTTACATTCAATTGACATTGACCAAACAAAATCTAACTGTAGAAAATAAGTTACATAAATAATCTATTTATGTTCCCTAAAATATATGTGAAATTTTAATCTATACTAACCCCTATGGCTAGTAATCATTGTTCACTTCACCTTTTCCTTCGAAAAGTTTTCTACATTAACCACCCTTTCAAATATTAAACTGATTGAAAATTTGTACACTCAACCTATATGGGGAAAAATATTTCATACCTAAATAATCTAACTACATGAAACCCCATATATAACTACAAAAAAATAGTTTAAATGTAAAAAAAATTATTGATATTTAGAGAAATATTCCATAACTTTCAAGTTATTAAATATGAACTAATTAAATCATACATTCTCTCTGCACAATAGAAATAATTGAAAAATATATAGTAAATTTGAACCAAATATTTTTGTGTTATAAGGATGCTATGACTCTCTTGCTCAATCAGGGTTTTTCATTTAAAGGAGAGAGATAGATCCTACACAAAATCTAAGTGGTTCACTCAAAATAATGCAAGTAAAATTAAATTATGCCTAAATTAAATGATCTAAGTGAAATGGACTTGTAAAATTGATTGATTATTTATGCAAAGCCTAAGAATTATGAATTGTTTGAAAACACACTGTGATATGCAGAAATGGACTAAAAACATGCACAAATGAAATCAAAACTTAATGAAATTGAAAGAGGTGCATCTAAAGGAATAATACTAATTCTGGAAGGTTTTGGAATGTTTCAAAAATTACTGTTGATGAGCACTAGGAATCATTTGTCACAGATGGTGAGTCAATCCAAGTGCTGGTAAACTTTGTTGAAACAGGTTTCAGAGTGTCGGGAACTGGAATCTGCAAAAATCAACTTTTCCAGCCTGGTAGTGGGACTCATTCACCACTGATGGAAAATTAGTCCACCTACAAAAATCTACATATTCAGAAGTCAACTCTATGGGTCCATATTTGTACTTGTCTTCTTGTCGAGTGGACGAGTCCAAATCTATAGAAAAAGGGTTGAATGATGTCGCCAAGCTTGAGTTAGGTCTTTGTTGATTTGAATAGATTTGATGAATTGTTGACCACTTTTAAACACATATCTCTTTAACAAATCTTCCTACAAGACCTACAAACACACATGCAAAGAGGGGGAAAATGGTTATGTGTTAGAGTATAGGGATTTTCCTTGGTCAAATCCCACTTTGGTAATCAAACCCTTCATAAAGAAATGAAATGGAATAAGAAAGGAATGATGAAAAAATAACGTGCAAGTCTCATAAACTAATCAAACCCTTGTTGTCGAAGTATAAATATTTGTTAATGGCTGCTCCAAGATGCTTGATAATTGCTTGATTGAATGATGACAAATACTTGAATGCTTGAGTGTATGAGATGATTAAGTGAACAAGATGAATGGGGGTTAAAATGCATAGAAAAAAACTTATTTATACACACTTATGCCGTAATTTCCCAATAATACAACATCACAGGCCAACCTAAGTTCTTAATGAATAAAAACTTGAAAGAAATTTGAATTTATTTTGAATTTTGTGCCAAGAGGGACTCATTCACTACCCATGGCGAATGGGTCCCACTCAAGGCAATCAAGTGGGTGTCGAGAATTAAGTTTTCTTTAATGTTATTTGATGGGTTTGTATTCAAAAACACATTTAATTAAGGCCTATAAGTGCATAAAGGGGTCGAATAAAGCATAAGAATGGTGTAATTAGTGGTGACAAGCCTAGAAAAGCATGAACGTTTGTTACAAGACTTTACAAAACTTTAAGATAAGATTTGGTAAGGGATAAAAAGGGAACATTTAGATGAATTATAATTAGAAGAGTCTATAAAAGTGTAGAAATGTGTTACAACACTTCACAAAACCTTCACAAGACACCTAAAGTCTTAATAATTTGAATATTCAAGACCTAATGTGAATGTATAAGTTACATTACAACATTAAATCTAAGCAAAATAAGCTAAGCATCATAGGAGAAAGACCAAAAAGACCATTAAAATGTCCAAAGATCCATTTTTCTATGATACATTTACCCCCACTTTAATGAGAGGATGAACTTGCTTCAAACTCACACTAATGTAGCCATGCAAATCAAGAGGGATCCAAATGCACTCATGCTAGAAATATGAGATAGAAATTTTCAAGAGGGATGATCAAGCCCCTAGGATAAAGATCCTATGGAAAAATAAACATAAGAACAAAGGAACACACGTGAAAATGATGAGAATGGATGAAAGAGGGAAGTTGAATAAAGTCAGATCAAGCTTCGATCATTTGTGCAACCTGTTGTGGATTAGATCTAGTTTGTTTTTCCAAGAAAGAAAATACATACTCACTCTGGGGTGATGGAACTCATGGCTGTCTGTCAGGTGAGAAGGCCCAAAAGGTGAGAAACATACACTCAACTAGTATTCACTCATAAGCACACAGGTGGCTATGGGGAAAGTCATGCCTCAGAATGGGCTTCCCACTCAACCATATCAAAGTTATACCTCCTGATAACTTTAATAAAGTGCCACAAAGGAAAAACTGTTGGTTTGTGCTTCATGAAACAAGCAAAGCTTTGTATGCTTAGAACTCATGAACAAACCGAATGGCACCACAAGCATGCAAGTTACATTTTGCAAGGTGGCCATATGAATGCAAAATGAAAAAAGAAAAAAGTGTTCAAAGGAGTCTTGTTTAGTTCATGCGAGATCTATAACTTAGAGAACATTGTGTCTAATGTCTCCAAGAGAGGACCAATCAAAGAATAAAATGTTCACAACTTAGGGGATGCAGTGCATCACATCTGGCCACTTAAGAGGAATGTAATATGCTAAGAGAGATCACCCTTATGAAGGAAATCATACCCAATATCATCCACAAAGTGACAAATGCATTGTGTGAAGTGACAAGGCTACACTAAGAACCATGAAAAATAAAAAGGAAAAATGAATAATGCTAGTGTATGCCCCCACTTTAAAGGAATGGATACACACAATTTTGTGAGAAATTAATTTAAAGTAGCAAATGAAAAATTCAAGAAAAAAAGAAATAAGACATGAGAACCAACTTGGAAAGCCCTTATGCCAACTCATATGTTTCCGAGTAAGGGTGCATCATGTTAAAGAAAAGGAGAAAAGAAGGAGGGGTTGCCCCCAAAATGAGAAACACCAAACACATAAGGGATCTATGGATTTGGGGTCAGCATGTTCATTGTTGCAATGTTTTTATTAAAGAGCTCTGAACTTTCATCATTCCCCAAATACATAGAACTGGAAGAATGACACAAAGAGAGAAAAAATAAAAGGTAAATAAAGATCTATTTTGGGTGAACATGGAAGATACATTGTAGTCTCAATACTTTGCATCGTCTGCAAAAGAAAAACACAAGCAAAGGAAAATGAAAAAGTGAAAGAAAAGGAGAATATTTTGGGTCAACATGAAGGAGACATTTCAATCTCAATGCCTTGCATCATCCTCAAAAGGAAAACATAAGAAAAGAAAAAGTAAAAGGAAAAAAGGGACCTTTTGGGTCAATGTGGAAGAGACATATGGCATCTGAACACTTTGTGTCATCCCCAAAAGTAGAACACAAAACAAAAGTGAAAAAGTGAAAGAGATCTATGACATATAGAAGAATGGAGGTACAAATAGAGGAAGTGGAAAAAGAGAGAACATTAAACACACATTACGAGGGAGCACAATAAGCACATGCAATCAAAGAAAAAGAAAAAAGAAAAAAGAAAATGTAAAAGAATAGTAATGCAAATGTATGTCACACATCACAAGATGGCTAAGGGACAAGAGCAAATGCAATACTAGGACAAGGCTAACAACCTCTTTGCCCCACCTAGTGCGAGGTGAGAATGAGCTGAGATAGGTGATGGGAAAGGTCATGCAATAGTGAGAATGAAAGATTCTATAACAATTGTGTGATGAAGTATGGGAAAGTGTCTTATGGGATGATAGGATAGTAGTCGGTGTCAGTGAAGTGGTACTTAGTATCTCCTTCAATGTCTGACATTCATCACTGCGATGCCCAAGAATTTGATGATATTTACAATATGGTATGTTGGAATCTTTAGGATGGATGACCAACCTATTCGAAGGTGGTAAGAGTATAAGACCCCTATTTAAAATAATTTGTAGTCTCCTTTCATATTCAGGTGGTGGATGGAGAGGAAACTTTAGTTTTCTCAATTTGTAAGGTCATTTGCATTTACTAGATTCATCACTTTCATGGATTGAAGGAGGAAGAGGACCCATGGGGGTCCTAGCATTCTAGTCATTGGAATCTTGTAAAGTTTTTTCATGTGGAAGGAGGACATTCAAGTTGGGAGGGGAATGAAAGATCAATGTGCCATCATTGCGAAGTCTCCAATATGAAAAAGGAGACTTGTCGTCATGAGGGAGATTTTGATATCCTAACCCTATTGTGTTCTCATCTATTGGTTTTTGTTTTAAATTTTGATGAATGTAATTTTCAATTGTTGTGTCACATCCTTGTTTGCTTGAGATAGTAAAACCTTTTCCATAAGTTTCTTCAAGGTTGATTGGTGTGTTTGTAATTTTGGTATCATAGAATGGTTGAGGAGTTGCTTGGTTAGAGGAACTAGCTCCACCTGTTGGAGGGAACTGAGGTCCTTCATTCATTTCAGGATGTAGGTATCCAAACATGTCAAGAGGTGAGATAGTAGGAAGATCTTGTGACATCATGCTTGGGTAAAAGGTTGCATTGGATTCAAGGTTGCCAAGGAATTCATGTAAGAAATTATTCATGCTATCATCATCTTCTCCAATGATGTCAACAATATGAGGAAGACATTCATGAGGAGTTGGAGGAGTATGAGGAAGCTCAAGGTCATTAGGATCACAACCAAAGGAACAGTTTGGCATGTCAGCTAAAGATTTCAAAGACATCCAAAACTTATTAAAGAAAAATTCCATGATGAAAATGAGTGAAGGTAAACTAATATGCAATAAAATAAAAAATCTAGAAAGTATGATATAATGTAATAGCAAAAAATTGTAATGCAGAAAATGCCTAGAAAATGCAGTTTAGAATGTGCAACTAGACTGTTTCGCCGAGGATGGCGAATGAGTCCAAGGGATGATTTTTTTGTGATTATTCAAAAAATTTAAAATGATTTTTATGCTTTTCTGATGCAAAACTAGGATGTAGATGCACATTTTGAGTTGTTGTAATGTTTTGAAGTGCAAAAATGAAATCTATATGAGATATTCACTAATGTAATGTTGAAAACTCTAGGATACAAAAAAATACAAAAACTAACGCATTTGAGTCCTAGGATGTAAATACAATGCAAATCAGAAAGAGAATGTTCAATATGCAGTTTCACCAAAATGAACCAAAGACTTTTGTGTTATAAGGATGTTATGACTCTCTTGTTCAATTAGGTTTTCCACCTAAAGGAGAGAGATAAATCCTACACAAAATCTAAGTGGTTCACTCAAACTAATGCAAGTACAATGAAAGTATGCCTAAATGCAATGATCTAGGTGTAGTGGACTAATAAAATTGATTGATTATTTATGCAAAACCTAAGAAATATGAAGTGTTTGAAAACATAGGGTGATATGCAAAAATGGACTAAAAACATGCACAAATGAAAACATAACTTAATGAAACTGAAAGGGGTGCACCTGGAGGTAGAATACTGATGCTGAAAGGTTCTAGAATGTTTCAAAAATCACTGTTGATGAGCATTGGGACTCATTCGCCACAGATGGCGAATCAGTTTAGGTTCTGGTAAACTTTGTTGAAACATGTTCCAAAGTGTCGGGAACTAGAATCTGCAAAAAAAACAACTTTTCCAACCTGGCAGTGGGACTCATTCTCCATTGATGGAAAATCAGTCCACCTATAAAAATATGAAAATTTAGAAGTCAACTCTATGGGTCCAGATTTGTACTTGTCTTCTTGTTGGGTTGATGGATCCAAATCTACAGAGAATGGGCTAAATGATGTCTCCAAGCTTGAATCAGGTCTTTTTTGACTTGAATATATTTGATGACTTGTTGACCATTTTTCGACACCTATCTCTTTGACAAATCTTCTTGCAATACCTACAAAAACACATGCAAAGAGGGAAAAAATGGTTAAGGGTTAGAGTATAGGAAAGGAAATAAGTAAATGAAATGGAATAAGAAAGGAATGATGAAAAAGTAACATACAAGTGTCATAAAATCACCAAACCCTTGTTGTCAAACTCTAAAGATATTTCAATGGATGCTCCAAGATGCTTGATAATTGCTTGGTTGTATTATGAAAAATACTTGAATGCTTGAGTGTATGAGATGATCAAGTGAACAAGATGAATTGGGGTTAAAATGAATAGAAAAAACACTTGTTTATACACTTATGCCCTAATTTCCAGAGAATACAACATCACAGGCCGACCTAAGGTCTTAATGAATAACAACCTGAAAGAAATTTGAATTTATTTTGAAATTTGTGCCAAGAGGGACTCATTCGCCACCCATGGTGAATGGGTCCCACTCAAGGCATGCAAGTGGGTGTTGGGAATTAAGTTTTATTTAATGTTATTTGTTAGGTTTGTATTAAAAAAAACACACTTAATTAAGGCCTATAAGTGCATAAAGGGGACAAATAAAGCATAAGAAAGGTGTAATTAGTAGTGGCAAGCCTAGAAAAGTATGGAATTTTGTTAAAATACTTTACAACACTTTAAAATAAGACTTGGTAAGGGATAAAAAGGGAATAGTTAGATGAATTATAATAATAAGAGTATAAAAAAGTATAGAAATTTGTTACAACACTTCACAACACCTTCACAAGACACCATAAAGTCTTATTAATTTGAATATTCAAGACCTAATGTGAATGTATAAGTTACATTAGAACATTAAATATAAGAAAAATAAGCCATGCATCACAGGAAAAAGACCTAAATGACCATGAAAATTTACAAAGATCCATTTTTCTATGGTACAACCTGATAGACTCAAATTTTACTCATGCCCTTAGTAAGAGCCATAATTTTTTGTTAGCTGAACTTCAACTACCTTCTCTACAAAAAATTATATCTCTAAAATTTCAATTCACCTCTCCAAATATTTAATATTTTTCCTTAATTCTTGCATTGCTACCATAGAATATTTTATTAGCCTAACAATCAATATTTTTCCATATCGTAAATATTCCTTTATTAGTTTTACATATCTCCTACAACAACCTACTCATCCAAGGTCACCTACTACACCATATCTATTATTTTTGTCATGTCATTTTTCACATAGAAATCACACATTGGTGATTTTGATAGATTTATTCTTTTCAAAATTAGACCTAAAATAATTGTTGATAAACACCATATAAAATATAATTAAGATCGACAATCTTTTACAAGCTAAGCACATCATGTTTTTGATATACCATAAATATTTTTAGTTATGATACTTGGCTCTTCCTTCACATGCTTTTGATTAGAGGTAAAAAAAAAAAATTGAGGGGACCTGAAATATTTTACAAAAAGAGCATTGCTATAGAATAAGCAAGATAAAAAAAATGAACAACCATCAACAAAACATTAGCAGTGAAAACCAAACAAAATTGCAGACTAATGTAAATTATTTAAGATCTTCATAGCTTCTAGATCTTGGGAGATAATGTGCTCATGCATATCAACCACCTCAACTAGCTCTTTCCTTAAGATTTCCAAAGGTTTATTTTTCTTACTTTGAGTATGGATACTTGGACCTATACTTGTAGTATCACCTCAATTTTCCTTAGTCAAATCTACCTCAACACCAACAATCTCATTGAGCTGACTAGAAAAATCCCCTTTCTAGTTTGTCTCTTTTTCATTGACAAAGTTAAGACCTTGAACATTATTGTGAAGTACAATCTGGCTAACATTGACCACTTTCTAAAGATTATAATACACTTTAAAAGTATTTTCCTCCAAAACATAGATTCTGGATTCAAAGTTCTTGATAATCAAGACAACATTTTCCACTTCCTTAAGAATACTAAACATTGTATTATACTATCCATAGTCTCTAGCATCCTCCTTTTTGATATTCCTATCAACTTTATTGATCATGGAGCTAACATTAAAATTGATCTAATTAACCTTAATCAAAACCATTTAAAATTTCTAAAAAAAATAATATTTCCATCCTTAGCCACACAAAGAATATTATCAATTTATTCTCTATTAAAGTTGAAAATATTGATATCATATGATAGGTCAACATAGGGATAATTCAAAATCCCCTGCTTAGTGTCATCAAGCATAAAAGTCTTACTTGGATTTGTTTTCCATAAACCTCACCAAGAGTTTTAATTTTGGGTCTAGGGCTATCTTTAACATTAGTCAAAGTAGGCTTGAACTAAGAAACATCCTCATCTACAAACCTCCCCTCCCCATTCCCATTACCACCCTCCTCCCCATTCCTAAATTGTGTTTCTTATTAATCTCCAAATTAATTGATCCCTTATTGATTTGACCAACACCCTCATCCACAAACCTTTCATCCATATTCTCTTCACTAGCCTCTCCCACATTACCAACTTTAATTTTCTTCTTAAATTCTAAAGGAACCTATCCCTTATTTATGTTCTTCCTTTTATAGCCAAAAGGAAGCTCCATAGCAATATCCTAGGAAACAAAACCCACTACCTCAAAAAATTTACCCTCAAAATTAACAAGTGAAGGACAAGTCCTTTTAAATGGTGGGGGATTCGGAACATAACCATCACTTGGGTCTTTGGAAAATCTCAAAACCTTCTTGTTAGAGGCAAATGAAGGATCTCCATCCTCATTACCAATATAGGAATCCCCAAACCTAGAAGATTTTGGTTTCTTCTTCAAGTTATTCTTAGGCTTAGGTTCAAATTCAATAGGGAATTCAAAGAACACTTCCATTGACTCATCCATAGAGCCCTCCTCTTCCCACTCCTCACCATCTAAATTTACACTAGCATCAAACCCTAACAATTGCTTAGCTTGTTTAACAAGATGGATTTTAGAAAATTTCTAATGTTCTTCATGAACATAGAAGGAACTAGAATATTCCATTATGTAAGACACTCCCTTTACATAAAAGTTATAACTCCCTGTTACATGATCAAGTTGTGATTAAGTGCAATAATACTTTTAGTCATTTTAATATGAGGGTAGATTATTTAAATTCTTAGATGATTCTTTAGTATGATAATGTTTTTTAATTAACTAAAATTATTGTGATTTTAGTATCAAGTATTAGTATTATTGAATGTAAAATAATCAAATTAGTTAGTACAATTCCTTTTTGGTTTATATTATCACTAGTTTATATTTTACAAAAGAAATAAATTTTCACTATTTATATAATATTTCTTAATCAATAAAGGGATGTTTACTACAAAATGTGTTTCCCTTTCAATTTATAGTTTTTGAAGTACAAAATTTTATTTAACAGATATTAAGATATGAATTGATTTTATACAATAGTATCAAAATATGACTTTGTAATAATTCCCTAAGACTTATATATTCTTGCATGATATGTTGAAATATGTATTTTTATTTTTCTTAGAATTTTAGTTTGAAAGAAACAACTAAATCTACTCTATTCCCTTAGCGACTTCCATGAGGAAGTTTATATAAGAGGGGGAGAGTGTAATGATACCCAATCAATTAACTATAATGCATATTCCTAGAGGATAATTTTGTTATGGGGTTTCAATGAGCATGGTATAGATAGATTTGGAGAATGGATGGTACACAAATATTAAATATATCATATTGAGGAAATAAGTATTCAAGACTGCATTAATAGGAAAATAAGCATGAAATGTGATACTATTAGCTTTATGATAATATTAAATGTGTAAGGAGCACCATCCACATCATTATATTAAACCCCCAATTTTTGGATGATGCACACTCTAAATTGATTTCCTATCCTTGTCAAGTTTTGTTATGCTATTGGTTGGGAATTAAATTTTGGTAGTGCTGGGGCACAAGAATGAATTATTTAAACAATGCAAAGTATATTATTGAAAAAATATTTATATTACAATATATATTTTTGATATTTTGAATATTTTAAATTTTGTGTTACATATTTAGCACATCCAACCATATATGTGGTGTTTGGAAAACATAATCAAATGCAATACAACACTACATATAATGCAATCAAGTTTGGCATTCAAAAATCCAAACCACTGACCACATATATAGTTATCTCCAGTCTGCCCTCCATCATGCACACCCCACATTCCATATATCTACCACTTTAGTAATAGTTAAACTAAGGGTCTTAAATATGTAACATTACTAGAAGTCATGCTAGTTAAAGAAATTAAAATGGAAATGAAACTCATCCTACATGGATGATAAAACTGCACTTCCACCACTTCACATAGTTGATTGAAAGTATATGACTAGTCTTGAATGGTACTCTTTTGGCATGATCAAGGTAGGAGAGATTTCATAGGGGGTAAGATCTAGAGGATAACACCTTATCCATAGGAATTAGTAGGTGGTTTAGAGAATGGACAAAGGGGGTACTCAGTGACCACATTTGTGTTCTTGTTATACTATGTATTCTTTGATCTGAAGCAATGAATTTTACACTCTACATATGTCATTGGTAAATTACACTTGAATATATATAAATACACTCGTGGACTGGTACCATCATGGGTCCTCATAAATCTATGCATGAAGGTCACATCTATTAGCTCAAGCTATTTTGTGACCAGGATTACCATAGGAAGTCACTCATAATGAAATTTTATTAAAGGCATGTGTCAATTAGATTGATTTGGAAGAAGGCGCCACTAATTTCTTAGTTAGATCCACATCATACCGTAAAAAAATGGTAATGGGTGTGTGGGAGATTGTTAAAGACAACTACAATAAAAGATTAAGATATGCATCTTTAAAGAGCTTTATGTCCATTTACTCTTTGAAATGTGGCCATTTAAATTTATGAATGTTCTTGCAAAATAAGAATAAAATGTCATCTTTTTGCAATCTTCATTTGATTTTATTAGGCTTCTATCAACCAGACTATTTCCACTATGCATTTTTGTTTTTAAATTACAATCTTTAAGGAAATTAAGTGGGTTAAGCATCAACTGATTGCCATATATTACTAAGAGTCAGGAACAATAAGTTATTAAATCTCCTTGCAAGATATTTATTATAAAATTGAACCAATCATATTAGGGTAAACTTATGGAATCAATAAAGTAGAACATATATAAGTTTGATAAATAAAAACAAATTAAGGTCTAACATATATCATTTTTTAGCTGGCGCACTAATACTCTCAATATGCAACAATGATTTGTGTTTCAAGATATAAAATTTATTATGGATCTTTCTACCCATCCTATACCTTATGCCAATGGCAAGACCTAAACCTAGATTTTTTTTTAGGAAGAAAGTTTTGAAACTTGAACAAATCCCAATTGTGGAGTTTTCATTGGCAGCCATAGATATATATATATATATATATATATATGAACCTCAAAGACATTAAATGTTTTGATGGTGCATCATCATGATAACATAAAATTTAGAAGATATAATTTATATATGGTATAAACGTTGAGAAATATATATATATTTTTTTTCCTTTTTCACTACTATTAATTCCTTTTGGATTCACTTTCTTAGGTTCCAAAATCTGAATTGGAGAGTTTAAGCTTTTTAATCAAATTTTCACTCAAAATGACACTCATGAATACTAAGCTTCTTTAGGTTTCACATTGTCCTCCTCCTTATAAATTCTCCATTTTATTGTACTTATTTTTTGATATTCAATTCTATGCTCGATTTTGTATTAGTATTTATTGAGTGTTATTCCATTCATTGGAGTATTAAAACATGCGTTTTCATTTTTATTCCTGGAGGGTTTGTTCATTAATTTTTAAAAAGTGAATACTTACTAAAATATGTATTCATTGTTCCCAATGGTTGTGTCAAAGAATGGTTTCCATAATGGAAAAACAATATTTTATGGTTTCCTTGATGAACCAGTCAATTTATGTCTATTATCTACTAAAATTATTATTACCTATAGTATTTGATATTATTCTTTTATTTATAATTTCTTTATATTGTAGTAATAGTTAGTGGTCTATTTATTTTATAAAAATAATTTAATTGGAGGGTGAACCCAAACTTGTAGTTGCATTAAAATGAAAAGAACATAATCCTAAATTTACTCTCGAGAAAGTATGGGAGTTACTATTTTATACTACATAACATTTTTCTATTAAAAAACCTACTAATTTTAATTTGTCAAACCTAGTGCTGAGTTTTATCATATTTATTTTGCATTCAAATTTCAAACGATTATTGAATCATGTTATACTTCATAAAAACCATATACCTAATATTCCCATTTAGTTAGGGATCGTCTATGGTAACAACAAATGATAAACAAGTAAATATGAATATATTTAGTCTTATATTTTTATCTATTCTTCATACATGTAGACTTATTAAATATCCACACCAATTGTTATTGGATTGGTGTGTGGGTTTCACATGAATTATATATTCCATGTTATTATTTTTATATTCTAATATTATTTTCTAGGATGAAACATTTGTTTGATTAAAATAGGTGTTAATAATAGGAGAAATTTCTCTATAGCTCTTTCATATCATTTCACTATATATGGAGTCCTCATAGATTAACCATTTTTGTCTATTTTATATATTTATTATGTAATTGTGAAATTAGTTGTGAGTTAAACCTAGGTGATAAATATGGTTGATTAACCAACCGAGTTTTTGTTGGACTTATTGTTGTCTAACTATGAAGCCTTAATGCATTATGTAGGAAAGGTCATCAGAGATGAGCCCCCAAGGAAAAGGTTTGGCCCTTAGGTATTGTTCTCCCAAAAATACTTTGGAAAATAACTTTTTTTAATTAGACATGTGTTTTTGGCATAAAATTTGGTGTTTGTGTTATGTTGTTAGTTGTGTTTATTGGTTTGATCTATCAGTCATGTAAAAGGTTTGTAATTTATTTCAATTGATGTCAAATTTCATTGATTCTATTTCATTTTTTTGATACCATCTCATGTTGATTATGTAAAAATTATAAAGGTGCTTGCTCATTCATGATTCTCATTGAATATTGATTTGTTACTGGTGTTGTTGAAAAGTCGATCTATCATTGATACTGGCCCACAAAAGTAGCTTGTTCATTCATGTTTAATTTTTCATTGGTAATACAAAAGGTTTATTGATGCCAACTATATGGAAAGTGCATTTATTGGTATCATAGTGGTTGATCATTCAATGAGTTGGTGTAGGTGGCAAACTAGCACATAGTTGCTTCATGGTGTTGCTGCAAACTGTTGATCTCAAAGGTTCTTTTTCATTCATCTCATGGTGTAATGGTACTTCAAAAGGGA